>CM066731.1:126129500-126297000 GCA_033961575.1 Aselliscus stoliczkanus
AATGCCTGGATCTTAGTCTACTTGCCTTGAAAACCCCAAGGCTCCAGGTCTCCTGCCCAAGTAACCTGCCTATTAGATGCCCTACAGGAATCTAAAAGATGTCATGCTGTTTATATTCAAAGGATTACATTTGAACCAGTCAAAATTTGGAAGTTTTTTAAGAGATAATATTCTGCTGCTTTGATCCTCAATCATTCCTCTTCAATAAAATAAAGATTGAAAGCAAAAATCAATATACTTGAAATGTGGTTTTCAGTCTCTATATTTTCAGTTTGTAACTGTTTTCCTACCAAACATGTTATTTGTCTAATATGTGAACTCTTGGTTCAGCTCCTGATATCAAAGAATAGAGGAGGGAGGGGTCAGAGAGTAAAAATGGGGCCAGGTCAGTTAAGCCAGCCAGGTAAGCCAGAGCGGGCACAATTGGAGGGGAATTGGGCAGGTGAAGGTCAATGCCAGTGCGTACCCCCACTCACTGCTGGTGAAAACCAGAGACAACTGTTGGAACAAAGGCCAAGAGCTGAGCAAAGGAAATGACAGCAACAAGCACAAGAGGAACCAAGCAGTTACTCAGGGCTGGGCTTTATCATTTGGCTCAAGAACAACAGAAGACAAGAGTCAGCAGTGACGTGAGAACAGAGGAGCACCTCTGATGCTGGCCAGCAGGAAAGACAGTGCTCCTTCTGTGCTGCAGACAGACATATCAGGAGCCTATTCCTCCATGTTGTTATTTCAGGAAAAACGAGTGTGCCTATATACCCACATTCTCCCTGCACACTACCATGCCTGGTCTTTGCCATCTACTGTTCCTAAGGCAGAGGTCGAGCTGTTTCATCTAAACTAGGCAGCCAATCTGGTTGCACGTGTGCATTATTTAAAGCCTGAAGTTATCCTATTCATGGTGAACAAATTCTGAAGTTAACAAATTCTGCTCCTGAACCTCAGCGGACAATGGACTGAAACTACCTCAATTTAGTCTACTTTCGGAAAACTCACGGGAGGTCCAGGAAGAAGAACCCAAATTACAGTGGCTCCTAATCGAATCCTGACTAGTTCATAATAGTACTGTTGTCTAAAATGATGCTCAAGCTGAATAATAAGATTGCCCATGTTGGAAGTGTCATTTTTAAAAAGAAGACAAATATTTACCTACAATAAAGATGTTACCAAGGATATCAGTCAGTATATCACCCGAGTTCTTCATGAGACAGCTTCCAGGTCTTAGCATAAAGAATTTTTACATTGGGAAACTGGTTTTGCTTTTACTTACAGGCATCATGAATTATTTAGCTTATCAGATTTTCCCTCTTCTCACAAGCTGCAGGAAAGCTCAGAGTCAAATTGGAAATACTAAATATTGCCTCTAGCAAGTATTTAGACAACTCTGATAAGCACGTTGGAATTAGCCTCATTCCTAGTTGCACTTTATTTCTCTACCCTTTGCTTTCTCACCCCAGGAGTTTTGAAAAAGTACTTCTAAGGTATGTTATCTTGATATATTTACGTAACCAAAGAAGCTACCTCCAATCCTCTACAGAACAAGGTAGCAGGAGAGGGAGAAAGACACAGAGAAAACTGCCAATAAAGAAGTAAACAGTATGGATAGAGAGGAAGTGATAGCTCCTGAAGGGTTCTAGAAACACAACAATCTTCATGACTGCAGTGGCTTTAGCCAACAAACTGGAGCCAGGCTAATGGTCCAATGGTCTTCAAGTCATGTACCTACCTCTCTGCTTTGTTCCTGTTGGCTCAACAGTTTCTAGTTACTGATTTCCCAAATGATGGCATCAGTTGTGGGACCTGTTCTCATACACAAAACTGTCTATTGGAACAGGCAAAGCCACAAGGCCATGTGTAACAAAAAGCTAACCCTGGTGGGGAAAAAAGGGAGAGGGTGATACGAAGAATTCTAGATGAAAGTTGGAGATGACTAAAAATGAAAAAACAAACAACTGTTATCATCAAAATGAACAATATTTATAGATGTATCATTGCCAAAAACAGTCCCAAGAACACTGAAATTATATACTGGGAAAATATCACAGTGATTATAATTTCTCGGGAAGTTGTCTTCTCATTTGGGTTCCTTGATAGGAGACATAATATAACTATAGGTCAGGCTACACTTAAACCAAAATCATCATTTGGTTTAGTCAATTTAGTCACTCATAAATCATTATTGAGTATTTACATGTGCCAGACTGTGTTAGGAACTAAAGATAGGAGATGAGTAGATGAATGAAATATGATACCAACCCTCAGGGCCCCTACAATTTATCAGGAGACAGACACATTAATAATTATGGCGTCTCTAACAGAATGAATCAAGTGTGATCAAAGTACAATAGAAGAGTGGATTGGTTCTATCCTAGGATTAGGGGAAGAGAGAATTAGGGAAAATTTCTCAGAGGAGTTGAAATTTGAATTGAACCTGAAAAATAAGGAGTCCGCAAGCATCAAACCAAGGAGGAGAAGATCAGGGAGAGGAATCAGCGGGAGCAGAGGCCCAGAGGCATGCAAGACATGTCAGCTTCAAGGAAAGTCCGGCACCTGGTGTGACTGAAACTAGGGTAGGGATCAGGAAGCAATTTACATGCCCATACCATGTTTAGGGATTTGGCCTTTATCCTACACAAGGCAAGGAGCCACTGGGGAAATTTAAGCAGGGAAGTAACATAATTAGAATTATATATTTTAAAGATAACTGAAAGCAGTACAGGAAATGGACAATTGGAAGTACAAAGTTATAGCATCAGGTGTCACTTATGACCATCTCAGTTCTGGAGATACCAAATTTGATGTTATCAGCATATGGACACACTCTATAGTTAGAACCATGGCAATGAATGAGTTCACCAATGAAAAATGTATAATGAGACAAGAAGAGGACCTAAACCAATGTCAACCACTAATGGTGTGGTGAGAGGAGGAAGGAGAGCCTCTGAAGGAGACTGATAAAGAACGCCAGAACTAGAAGGATCTCAAACAAGGGAAGTGAAGTTACAGATGGACCAGATGAAGAACGAGCTGTCAACAGGGCCTCGCGGAGAAGGGCAGTAGAGAAAAGCCATGGAGCCAGGCATTAGCTGGACAGTGTTGACCTTGGCAAGGGTAGTTGCAGTAAACACTGGAGGCAGGAGCCAGACTCTGGAGTTAAAGTGGAGGCAGCAGGAATAGACTTTTCTTTTTCAGATACTTGGCTAAGAAGAGGAAGCAAGGTAAGAATAAAAGAGAAGGAATGAAGAAAAGATTCTTTGAGGATGTCAAAAGCTTGAGTTTCTGGGCTGGTACAAAAGTACCAGTGAAGAGGAAATGATGGAAGGGCAAGGAGAGCAGGAAAGGAATTGGGAAGAGAAAAATGATGATACAACGTCTTGAGATGGAAGCTGGGAGATGTAATCAGATGAAAGGATCAGCTCTGGAAATCCATCAAGTCACTGGGGAAAAAACAGTCTATCAAGTTATTTGACACAGCATGTCTGCATTTTTAAAATGTTTCAGGCTGTTCTGTTAGACTTTTGAAGACAGAGCCATGGTGACCGACGTAGAAGCCAACCAATAGAAATAGTGGTTTAAAATATTTTGGTTTTTTTGTAAATCAGCCTGGAAATTTTCAGCTATACTTCGGAAACATCTCCACCCCCCCAACCCTTTTTTTAACTTAACAGTTTTGATGTAACCACTGAAGTATTAAAAGCACATTGTTTTTTACTACTTATGAATATTTAGACAAAATACCCCATGAAGGAATACTTGCTACTTGTGGAATGGGAAGATAAAGGCTTGCCAACAATGAAACAGAAAGGACACCGTGGCTCACTGACACACACACCAGATTTCATGCTTGGAACCTCGCCAACATAGGTATTATGTCCTCTGTCTTTATAAACATGGGAATCAAGCTGGAACTAGAATCAATTCCAAGTTGTTCCCATCTCTATCTAATATGGCACCTCCTGTTAGAAAAACATGGCTACCTGAACCATAAAAAGTGCAGAGGGAAGAACTTTTATACAACTTGAGACTGAGAATACTTCTGGTCATAATTCTTCACAATTAAGAGCCCCTAGGACATTGGCTATCCTGTTATAATTCACACTTCCAACATTGGCAGCTGGGCTCTGTCCATAGACTGTTCACGACTTTTTAATCTGATCCCTAATACCTACTAGGAAATAGCATAAATCTCACTTATTTCTTCCTTTTTGCAAATTTTCTTTTGGCTTCCTTAGATTATTTGGCTTCTGTATGCTTAACAACTTAAATTACATTAAAACCTAATAGAGTCAGGAATTAGAGTTCCCAATTTATCTTAGAATGAATCCTTTAATAGGCTCAATCTTTTAACCAAGAATATAATTACAAGTTTTAAAATTAAGTGTAAGAATTTACAAAATAAAAGGACCCTTTGCTGGCTATAAGGCACATAACTATGTTTAAGAATACATTAGGCTGGTATTTTTAAAACCAGGGTTAGTTACATATGCTCTACTTATAAACAAAGAGATATATTTATTTGAATGCATAGTTTATTTATGCAACTATAAGAACAAAACCTCTATGTCCCATTTGTTTTTAGATAAGCCAAAATGTACAATACATGACAGTACCATGTGACTAGGGAGGAAAGTGGCTAAGAGACTGCAGAGGCCCAACTGGCTGGTCAGGGAATGCCTGGCCAAAAATATAGTATTTGAACTGGACTTTGAAGGGCTGGTAGGATTTCAATAAGACAAGGGCTGAAGAAAGAAATGCCAGGTAGACTAGCAGAGGCAACACCAACAAGAGAAAATTGATATGTATGTTTTCAGTCATCCCACCAAAAACTGATCTCCTCTCATTGACTAAACTCTAAAAATATGTAAATGATCAAAATAATCCATACTCTCCAGGTTCTCAGAGTGGGGAGAAGCACAGCAGCAACTCCACAACAGCGTGTCACTGTTTTCTGCTTATAGGGTGCTCTGAGCAGCCAGAGGAGCAAAGCTGGAGAGCTTTGCATGTTGAGAGAGTAGGAAAAGGACCATCCCAGCAGGAGCAAAATATGCAGACACATAGACATTTTTCCACAGAATTTTTTTAAAAGTATGTCACTTGAGAATAATAATTATCATAGCTCTTAACTATTTGCCAGTTACAGGTATTGAATCCTCAGATATCCCTCTAAAGTAGGTACTATCTCCACGTAACAGATGAGGAAGTTGAGCAACTTGCGCAGGGTCACACAGCCAGAAGTGTAGATTTCAACTCGGGGAGCCCACATCCTTAACTGGAGTTTCATCACAGATAACCTATGTAGTGAGGTCAAAGAAATGTGGAAGATTTGCTCTTACCAATTCCAGAGTTTGGAGAGCAGTTATATTTTTCAAGCCCTAAAAGTTATGTGGAAGGGAGTCAGTCTCAAACATACATTGAGCATTCATAACATTCTACTTGGGATACTACCACCACTATCCCTGTGGCACTGGTTAGAAATTGTGGTGGGCTACTCTCCTGTTTTCTGCCCCAAAACTCCCTTCTCTTGAGAACCTTTCTCCCTACCTCCTTCCTTTTCAACCATGAGATCCCAGTGGGGACCACCATGTTCTTGCATGACCTTGGCCACAGTTGATGGATCGAGATGCGCCTGTCTGGGGTGGACTGAACTAGAACTGGGAAATGACAACTGGCAAATCTAGTGGCAGGAACTGTGACATGCAAGGCTTGGCATCATTGGCCATGTGTTCTCCACCATGCAGAGAACATTGCTCTACAGTGGTTGAGGACAAAACCAGCAGGCAGAGAGAAACACAGTTGAGAGTAGGAGAGAGCAGGAGTTCTGAGGGCATTTGAATGTCTAGATCCTGTTATCCATAAGGCCTAGTCACATGCCTTCCCTGCCTGAATTCAAGTCACGTGAGATAAACCTTTCCAAAGCTAGGTGGAGTCCTGCCACTTTAAGTCAAAAGGGTCCTCACTAACACAAACATAAAGAATTAATGCACATAAAAATACTAAAATAAACTCCTATAAAGCAACCTGCAAGCAAGGGCTGCTCTATCACATGCTAAAGTAGCATCTAAGTATACACAGAGAGAGTTTGATCAGGGAACCCTCTCCTGAAAGCAGTGGTCAGCAACCACCAATTCAGCTAACGTCGCCAAGAGGTTCAGCTGCAGCCTCAGTTCCTGAGACCGTCCCTGTTCTCTGAACCCAGAAATGTTAGGAGTAGGTGCTGCTAAGGGCTTTAAACCATGACAGCTCCCAATAGTTCCTGAGTTCTTAAAGAATCCGGAAGAGGTGCGTTACTAGGTCAAAATGGTACACAAGATGTGATTCTACAGTAAAGCAAATGATTTTTAAATAAATAGGCCAGAGTCTAAGGCCAAAATGGGTGTCTTTTCCTCAAAGCCATCAGCCTAGGACTATGTACTGATATGAGGCTGCCATTTCTCAAAGCAGCACTGGAAGTCCATTTTGGGATGGTATTCACAGCTTACCATCTATGCCTCTGAATATTCTTAATGGTACCAACCTTTATCACCAGAGACGAGCTTAGGCTTTTGGAATGAGCCAAAATATTTGGAGCCAAGTTTGTTGATTAAAGTGAGTAATCAAGCTTAGAAAACCACTTGGTGTCAGAAATAACATTTAAATATAAATATGGGAGATAGATTTTTCTTTCATTATTTACAAACTGCTTCTGACAGGTGATTTTGCTCATTTATGTACTGTTATAGTTTTATAATATAGTTTACCTGCAAAGTAAAATTTTTAAATCTTATTTATATGATTTATCTAATCAGATTCATAAATGAGAAGGAAAACCACTTGTCCCTAAGTCTAAGATCTTAAAATAAGAGCAAAAGATGTGCCACCAAAACTATCTGAATGTATTATGCCAACTTGTTCTTAAAAAAAAGAAAAGATTACTTTGGATTTTACAGAATCTTCCATTCTAACCTCAACAATACAAAATTACTTGGACTATCATCTAGCCCAAAGGGGACATTTATTACACTGAGGGACGAGAAGTGACACTATCCAGAAATTCTTTACTCTACGTGTAATCATTTTCCCTTGTAAAAAACATTGCAGTTAAAATGCAAAGCAATATTTTTTATTTTTGGCCTTTATAAAATTTTCTTTCTCTATAAGGGATTCTTTCACGCACCCCATGAGGCCAATGAGTCTAGTGGGGACTCTTTAAGGGCCCAGGAGACACGGATGTTGGAGGATTCTCTTCACTTTTTCAGAAATGTTACCACTATAGAACACTTCCAAAATTTTCTATTTTACATATTTGCTGTCAAGTTATAGAACGTAAGGGTTGCAAAGCAATCGCTCACATTTTCCAGAAAATAAATACATCTAATTTGGAAATTCTTACATCAGCGAGATTGTGCAAATATTATTTGTACCTGTTATTTCATAAATAAATAAACAAATAAATAAATAAACAAATAAAACCCCAGAAAATCTTTTTAAAACGTCATTTCAAACGATACAAATAGAAATGTGACATGCTTGGCACGGCTGTCTGTTTTACTTGTACTGTTTCACTGTGTCATATTCTAAGCAAACAGAGAGGCCATTTTCCCCCAAGGGTTCAGGAGGGCATACGATTTCATTTCTTCAGAAAATTGTTTCTCAAGATTTCAATCTTCTTAGCTGAAGATGACAAAACATAATATCAGAAACACTTATGCTTTTTATCTACTATATTTTCAAAGCATAAATAAAAGCTCAGTATGCATTTAAAACAGGTAGATTCAAACTTAGGGATAAATCACATACATATTGCAAAATAGTTTTATAATGTAAGGACATTTTAATTTTAAATGCTTAAAAGAAGATCAACATAAAAACGAAGCCCTTTAAAGAAATATTTTACATTGTCACTCTTATTATACTTAGGTAGCATTCAATTTTCTAAATCTTGGTGTTAATGAGACAAATAATTTAAAAATTAAATTGGAATTTTTGAAAAAGGGATTCAAATGGGCAGCATTCAGCTAAAGCTTCTTTTTTCTATTTCTCTGCACAGTGGTGAGCACTATTTTGGTTTTCAACCTCATTACACATCTATTCATAAAGCATGGTATGAAAACTTTAAACCTCAAATGTTTTAAGAATAAACCAAATCGTGCATCTATGAAAAGATCAGCATAATGGCCTTTTTGTAGCCTGCCTAGTGCACTACTCAACTGGTCTTGCACAGCATTAGCTGAGCAATTCCCATTAGCATTAAGATGCTCTTAAGTTTCTACTATCCTATCATTTAAGCAATAATTTGAGGATCAATTTAATTTCATGGGAATTTCACTATTCCAGGCTGGCTTTGTCACTTTGTGACATAGGGAAATTTAGTTGTTGAGACACGTAAGATTTCATGGTCTTTTTTGGAGTAATTAAACACATACACAAATGTACACACCCACCATACACATGTCATTAAACTAATGTCATGGATGAAACCAGATACCAAATAATGTAGCTTCTGAGGTATAGATACTCATCAGCCTCCCACCTTCCTTCTCTCAGTTCCCAGCTTGTTTGCAGACACCACAGCAAATAGGTCATCCCTCAAAATATCAGGGTTGGTCCCTTAAGAGATTTAAGAGACACTTAAAGAATACTTGAGTCCCTATTTCATTCTGGTTGCTGTCTTAGTTTAAGGCATTGCCTTTGGAAGGTCTCTGGTAAGACAGTGATTTCTGATCTGGGAGAGTTAACAGAAACTCATTAGCAGAGTTCCCTACATGTAGTAGGTGTTCAATACATGCTTATTGAATTGAAATAGTACCCATGAGATCACATCCATGTAATCTTCCCATTAATAATGAGTACCAGCATCAGAGGACAGAACAAGAGTACTGAGTACTGGCAGGGGGAGGGGAAGGGTGCTGGGGGAAAGGGGAGAGGGAAGAGTGTGCAGAGGAGAGAGGAGCAGAAAATAAAATTCCACCTGAAAATTCAGAATTCTTAGGTAACTGAAAAAGGTTTAGAAAGAAGCTTCATTGTGTGCTGAGCAAACTATATTCTTGACACCAAAAATTATTTCTAGTGGTTGCAAGAAGGTTCAGAGAAGTCACCATTACAAGATTAGGCAGCATTTTATATTTTTCCATTCACTGGAACTAGGAGAGGCCTAAGAAATAAGAACATTATCACATTAAGGCTGATAGGTTATTAGACTTCTGAACTTTGACACTAATAAACCTACAAAAAGTTCAGCAAGACTCCTGGCTGATCTTGGAACCTCTTAGTGTTTTGCTCTTTATAAATAATCCTGCTCCAACCTTAGTTTAGCTTCCTAGAACAAGCCCTGAAGATGTTCAGTTATAACAGCCACATAACATGCATTAAGAAAATGAAATACAGGGCTGGCTGAGTGGCGCGGGGGTTAAGTGCTGGCTTGGGAAGTCAGCGGCCCCAGTTAGGGTCCCACATCTGAGGGCCAGTGAAACTGCCCTCAAAAAAAAAACAGAAAATGAAATACAGGCTCTTCTGCTATAAGCGATACACGTGTTACAAAAAAAATACATGCATTCTGCAAAATCACAGCGTTTACAGGAAAAATAGAGTTAGAAGCAGACCACTCAAAACTTAAGCAACTTTGTAACAAAAACACAAACAAAAAGAGTAATAAACCTAATAAAAATATTCTCACAGTTTTCTTTTTTAAAGTTAACATTATGATTTTTTTAAAAAACTACTGTAAACACAGGAATTTTTACTTTGAAAAAAAAAATGTGTATATTACCATAATAGAAAAGCAGAAAAAGAGAGACATAGAAGGTAGCTTGAAGAAAGAGATAAAATGAAGGATTGAGGCTGCTGATTTTTGGAGATAAGAGCAAAATATCCAAAGATGAGAGAGAACCACACACTAAGCACTTGCAAGACAAAGCACATGGCCAAACTGTTCAAAGGATGGTTTTTTCCTTCGCTTAGTTTGGGTGTATGTTCTGTAGTCTATGTTCTTCAGCTTGCTGCATTCAGCTGCTGTTGTTTGGAGATGCAAAGCTTAATGATCTGAGAAAAATCATGTCTGACCAACATGACTTCTGAGTCATACTGGCCTCATGCTCCTATTCACCAGTTGCATAAGAGCCAAGTCATGTTATAAAAACATACCAGAGACTCTACTGGAAAAGCCGTTGCCCAAATATTGACGTGGTATTTTTTGAGAAAATACAAGATATCTAAGTATCCTGTATGTATTGCTCCTTTCACAGTCTAGAGGCAGAAACATGAACAAAATAACTTCCATGACCCATCTAGCTCCTCCATTTTAGGAATATTCAATTCTGGGGGCTCTAGGGCAATTTAATTTTTTTAATGATCGGTAAATGACAATAGATATAGATGACAATAAATGTCAATACTAACAGGTGGTAGACCATTGTCCAGTACCTCAAGTAGAAAAGGAAGTTTTCATAAAGAGGTAATGATTTTGAAATTCTAACATTCAAACAAGAAGACATCTAATCTAGTCATTCATCAGAGGATACCTGTGCCTTTGGGAAACAAGTGCCCAAGGTCAATCAGGGTTTTTGATCCAGGAAGAATCTCTTCATTTATAGCCCTTGGAAGACACACTCACAGTAGTCAACATTCTCTACCCTTTGGGATTGTTCAATTAATGAATGGCCAAGAGGCAGTGTGTACCCTATTGCTTTTCAGCAAAAGAATTTATCCAGGCCTCTTTCTTTTAGGCCCTTCTTGAGGCTAAGCAGCTGGCTGTTTTAATCTGCTTAATTCAGCACAAAATATGAAACACGAAATAAAGTCAGTGGTTGACTTCCATAACTGCCTTTTGTTTTGCCTTGTTGGCCCCCTCTTGCCCTATTTGAATAGTACTGTATCTCCTTCACATTCCATTCTTAATGAGGTTATTTACCTTGCATACCCAATGAGACTGTGCCTTATATAATAAATTCTCTTCTCTGATATATGTCTGAGAGGGCAGCCTATTCAACTATTAAAAGGATTAACCTTTTAACTGAGAGCAGTCTTAAAGCTGGACACACTTTTCATGCTGAGCTTTCAATTACTTAAACATGTCACCACTGCATACAGAGGTGTTTACATTTACATACACTAGTAGATCAGCCTTGATAACCATTCACTAACTTTGCAAAATAGCTAATAAAGAAAGCTCATTTGTTACACTATATGGGTATTGCTCTTCTTATGTATGTTAATGAAATACACATATGCTAATAATGCAAACTGGGAAGTAAAGAATATCATTTTTAATGCATTAGTATTGCTATCAATTATGTGTGCTAATGAAATACATGGAGGTACAATCCATGTAGACCCTTCAAATTTCCTTTTAGCCAATCATTGTTCTATTCTCCAACTTTTTACCATTAGTGATAACACTGACCACTCTAATTGTATCTTCTTATATTGTCATCCCAGGTGGGAAACAGTAACAAACAGAGAAATGGCCAAAAGTCTGGACACGGGAATTGGACGAGGAAAAAACAAATGATTTGGACAATTCACCATTTGGACAATAAATATGGCTTTACCTCATCAATGGGGTGGTGATGGAGATGACGGGGGAGGTGGCTGGTGGTTGGAGGTTAGGGAAAATAGAAAAAATTTTCATTTACTTATTTAGGCTTATATAGGTAAAGTGCTTATATTGCATTTGAAAGTAATATGTAAAAGACTTTTCATAAATCTTTTCCCTCCAAAATCCAGTTGACTTTTGCACTATGGCACATCTCACTCTCAGAATCTCATGCACATTATTACTTAGTCTGCTTGATTAAATGTTGTACTGACCTAAAAAGGATCTGTTTGTAGTGGTATCCAAGGCACTGGAGAGCAGCTCTTTTCAGTCAAAACAATTTGGTCTCTATGCTCAGGAAAGGAGTAACTGAAAGGAGAATCTCCTCTTGGATACAACCCATCTTGTCCATCTCCCTTGCAAAAACCCCAGGAAAATTTATCCTATTTACTAATGTTCCAGGCTCATGGATTATTTCTGGAGAATTCAAATATTTATTGATAACCTGCCAACTGCTAGGTCATGGGAATACAATGAGGAGCAAAACACTCAGCAATTCCTGGCCACATGGGTTACTTTCTACTGGAGAAAGGGGTGCAATGAACAAAGATGCAAAATATACAGTATGTTAGATGGTAATAACATTGCTGTTGAATGTTAGTGATAATAGAGAAGTTTCAGACCATTTTAATGGAGGATGAAAAGCAGGACAGAGAAGTGGAGGGATATTTTAAGGAGGGTGTTGTTAGAACAGGGAAAGCAAGTTGATATTGAGTAAAGAACTGTTGAAGTGACTGGAAGCAATAGGCTAGTCTACTTCCTCATCACTCTCCTGGGAGAGCCTGATCTCAGAGCCCTAAACTATTTCCTTACCTGCCTTACCAAACATCTGGCAATAATGCTTGACAGCGAAACATGTTAGTAGAAGTTGATAGAAAGCATACTCTTTGTGAATAGAATTCACAACACATGAATTACATACAATAAACAGGAATCATGAAAACTACATGGAAAAGCCACAAGGACTAAGGAAAAGGTTGGTATCCACCCCACATTCAGTAGGATGACATGCAAAGTACTGGTGATATAAATGCTGGGTGAACACAGGATGATCCCAGAGGAAGGGTGTGAGAGGATGGAAGGAGAGAAGGCCCAGGCAAAGTAGTGCCTCTAACCAAAGGTTAAGTGGAGAAAGGCAGCCGGTCACCACTGCCTGAACCTCTAGGGAAAGCCTAAGGAGATGGGAGTGGTAGACAGCAGCACTCCACACCCTTCCCTGCCTGGCTTCAAGAGAAAATCTAGAAGCACAAGGAAAACCAAAATGGAGCTTTCTTTATTCCATAGAATCTCAAATTTCAGAGAAGATAAGCATCTACATCAGGGGTAGCGTGTCCTGCTAACAAACAATTCAATTCAACAAACATGCATGTACCTTGGACACAGTCAGTCAGTGAATGTACAGTCCAGGAAGAAGTCTGTATCTTTTGTATAAACCAAACTAACATGTGACATGTGTTCAGAAAAATATTTTGATAGACAAGAAATATTAGTTATTTTTCAGTGCTTTCACTGAAAATCTCATTGGAAAGACAATTTTTTTTTTAATGGCACAGAGTCAAAGAATTTAGAAGTTGGTTTTAGAAATTCCCTTAGCATCAAGGATAGAAGTATAATTTATGTGATGTTTTCACAAATCATCTCAACTCTGCATGGTATCCCAGAAAAGACAGCCAACAGTGAAAGTGGAAAGAATGCACGCTGCTCCTTACTGAGTCAGAGGAGAAGCAAGCAAGCACTATAATATCCTTTTTCAGCTCCTGAAATAATAGTTAACATCTCCAATAGTGTTTCGCCAAATTAGGGGCAACCTAAGAAATGGTCGTCTTACTAAAGAGATTCTTCAGAATAGTGAACAAAAATATTACCATGGAATATTTTTATGGACATTTTAATCATATATTAAGTATATAAGGTAAAGAGAGTGCTGCTAGTAAAGAGCCAGCTTTAACAAATGGGTAAGACCAAAGGGGGTGTGGTACAGTGAAACATTTATGGATCAACCTAGGTTCAAATCCTGCCTCTGCCACTTACTGGTTGTGTGACCTTAGATAAGTTACTGAATTTATATGAACTTCAGATTCCTCATCTAGAGAATGGAGATGAAAATTATCTATTTCAAAGAATCCTTCTAAGGGTCAAATGACACTGTGCGTATGAGATGTCTTACAGCAGTTCGGCAATATGCTAAGCATTCAGTGAATTATGACTCCGCAGTAGGAGCCCAGTACACCAGAGTGGCCCCCGGTACCGCAGTACAGAATTAAACATTTAAAATAACTACCTAAAAGCAGATAATTCTATAAAACCTTACATATACTATAAATGTACCTATTTAATCTTCTAAATCACGAAATTCATTTCCCTCTATTACAAATTACCGCAAATTCTCAATTTGGGAAGCTTGAATCACATTTTTCCATAATTGCTATCACAAAACAATTGCAGACCAAACTGCATTCAGATGCATTACTGCATACCGTATTGTGATTATTTGTAAATGTTTATCAAAAGCCAGATTTAAGAAATTATTTGACCATCCACAAGAAGCAGTCTCAATATGAGCTTAGTTGTGAGATTTCGAAAGAAATATATTAAGGGAAGATCAAAGATCATGGTGCCATTTTGTATATAACAAAGCAACTACTTATTAGAAGACAAAACCTTTGATTCATTCTTCTTAATTAAAGGGATTAATGAACTATGCATGTCGATATATGTGCTTATAAAGAGAGGAGAAAATATGTAAATGTTGGGGAGGCTTTCATACCACTCTAGAGGCTGAGAGCACTTTAGTTAAGCTGCAGAAAGAAAAAAAAATTAAGCTTCTTAGATTCCTTCCTAATTTTGAAGTTCATATCATTCATAAAGCATTCATTTTTATTCTGATTCCACAGTAAGAGAGGTCTCTATGTTTTTCCTGCTCAGACACTTACTTTTTCCTTTCATGTTGAAGTTGAACTTAGTCAACTTTTCCCAAGACTTTGCACATATGAAAATATTCTGAATTTGGGAATAACTGAACTATTAGCTTGAATTTAGAAATATTTACATAACACAGTGATTTCTTATGGATCATTATTCCACATTTTTTATTTTTTCCTTTAAAACTTAGTATTGCTAAAAGTAATATACAGGGCCAGCTGAGTGGTGCGGTGGTTAAGTGCTGGCTTGGGAAGCCAGCAGCCCCGGTTCGGGTCCCACATATGAGGGCCAGTGACACCACCCACAAAAAAAAAAAAAAAAGTAATATACATTCTTGATATTCAATTTGGAAAATATAGGGTGAGCAGTAAAGAAAAAAAGTAACCCGTATTCTACAACCCAAATACAATTAGTTAAAATTTATTGTATCGCTTTTCTAAAAAAATCTAATTGGCCTTCTTAAGCAATTCACGAATCAGGCAGCAACCCATCTAGCAAGCTTTTGCGTGACCAGAAAAGTCCAGGCTGGTTGAGTAAGATTAAATTTCTGAGGGAGGTTAAAATAGCAACCAGATCAGGTGTTAAATCAAAGTTCAGTTTAGTGGGCTTTGGCACAAGTGACACCATTTTGGGCCTGTGGTTTCCTCTTTAACAATACGTTCCCTTTCTGTACCCCAACCCCTCAGGCCTTCTTCCAGTTGTGAAAACCCTAGTGACCATGGGTCCTCAGCACAGGCAGTCCCCTCCCCCTTTGCTTATTTGGCTCATTCATTCATTCATGATGTAATCATTCAACAAATACTTATTAAGCATCTATTATATGCCAGGCACTGTTTAAGTGCTCGGGATCAGCACTAAATATAAAGTAAAATTCCTATTCTCATGGAGCTTGCATTTAGTGCAGAAAACAGGGGAAAAAAAGTTGAACAAGTAAATAACTAAAAACACAATAATGTCAGGAGTTGAAATTGCTCTGAAAACAAACAAAGCAGGGTAAAGGAATTGTGAGAGATGAGGACATTATTGGAAGAGCGCTCAAAGAAGCTTGCTCTGGAGAGGCTGACACCGGAGCAGAGCACTGAAGTGAGTGAATGAGCCATGCAGGTAAACGGAGAAGAACATTCCAGCAGACAAAGCAGCAAGTGAAACACGTTGAAGAAACATACAGGGTTGTTTGAGGCCCTGCCAGGAAGCCAATGTGACTGAAGTGGAGTGGGCTAAGGGAGTCATGACAGAAAATAAGGGCAGAGAGGTAGCCAGGAACAGGTCATGTAGGACCTTATAGACAATGGCAAAGAATCTGGGTTTAATTTATGTGTGATGTGGAAGCATGGAAGGGTTTTGAGCAACAGAGTGAAATGATCCATTGAGAAAAGTTTCCTCTGGCTGCTGCTGGAGAAAGGGTATAGAAGAGAGAATGAAAACAGGAGGTCAGACAGAAGGCTGCTGCAATGGTTCAGGCAAGACAGAGTTGGTGACCTGGTCTACAGTGGTAGTGGTGGAGGAGAAAGGATTTGAGATATGTGGCCAGAAGGATGTGCCAATGGACTAAATGTGTGAGAGAGAAGAATAGGATGACAGGTAGCTTTCGCCCTGAATAACCTGAGTTCTCAGCTCTAAGATTCTTCCTTATGGAAGGCCTTCTCTGGCATCCAGACTAGGTGAGGTCTCCTGTAGAAAGGGCGAGTGTTATCTGTCCTACATTTTCATAATAGAAAATTGTATCCTACACATTCCTGTCTTTGTTAGTACTGTGTTTTCATGAGCCACACAAGTGCTGCTTCGGGTAGGATAATAAATTCTGCCAGGATCCAGAGACTCTAGTCTGCCCTGGTCTACTTTTTCCCACATAAACAAATGCTCACACAAGACATGTGGCCAAAAATCACACCAGGAAGATGCTAATATGAGCTCCATAGACTCATGAGGAAACTGAAGCTCAAAAAGGTTAAGTAACCTGTCGAAGGTCACAGAGCTAGAAGTGGAGGAGCTGGGATTCAAACACTAAGAGACAGAGTGCTCAGAGGGAGTCAGTTAAAGGAAAAATAGGAGGAGAGGATAGGAACATTGCCAAGTACACTCTAGCTATTCATTTTTTTTAAATTTAGGCATAAATTTGTAATTTTTTTTGTTGTTCGCAATAGCGGAATTTCCTTAAGGAGCACGTGAACTAGGACAGCACAACTCAGGTTATTTCTAAACCAAAACAAGCAAAGCAATGCTGAGAAACCATTTTTTAGCTAATAAAGTACTAAAATTAAGAACGGAACTCCCAAAACCACCACTAGCGCTGCTGAAATTGTTGGAAACTATTTTTCTCCCTCTTGGCTAGTGGCCAGTATTTTCAATTTACACAATTTGTCAGTTTGTAACCATACACTTGTGATGATCTGATTAATGCCACCCCTCTACTAGACTGCAAGCTGTATGAGGGCAAAGTCTGTGTCTATTTTGCTAATATTATGCCTCTAGAGCCCAGCTCAGAGCCTAGTATTAGTAGATACTCAATTTGTAGCTGTTGCATAAATGGATGTTGCTGTTGCCATGATTAACTTCTTGGAAAGCAATGAGGCAATATATAGTAAGACCTATAGAATATAAGATTATTTGACTAGTAATCGCCTGTGGGAAAATATTCAACAAAAGAAAAAAAAGAAGGCATGAAGATACTCATGTCCACCTTATCTGTGAAGGCAAACAAAGAGCTAGCCATATGAATTCTACATATATGGATGGCAATAGTCAAAACAAAACAAAAAAGCATGTTCTCACATTCAGTCATGTGAGTCATGCAGAAAGGAAACAGACATTTTTTGCTGGTGAGACTAAAGCCTAGAACTGGTACTCATTAGCAGAGTCTGGGCTCTGGGCCCTCCCTGGACCGCACCAGAAGTTGGAGCCTGTTCTGGGCTTCTGCCCGACAGCATCTTGTCGGTGGTCAGCCCGGAAGTGCTCAGTAAATACCCACTGAACTGGATGTGACTATTTACGTTCTCCCAATCTTCAGTGATTGGTCTCCAGTACTTACCATTTTCACCTACTCTCCAATCAGTTAGGAAGTCCTATTAAGAGCAAATTGTTTCATCCATCCAGTACGCATTTGGTCAGGGCCTATTGGGTGCCAGGTACTGGGTATGTGCTAAGTGCTGGGTAAGAGAAATTAACGAAACAGACAGTCTTCTGTCATAGGAGTTACATTTTAGTAGAAGAGACAAGACTGCTAACAAACAAAGAAGGTCAGGCCACTCTGCCTCCATTCGGTCACCCTACTGCGGAAACCTTCAGATAACTTCCTCGTCCAACCCAACCTGACTGCCAGTGATATTTTAAAACGCAAATCAGAGCTCACATGTCCTGAATAATATACAACTCAGGACATTGTTTAAATTTCTTATTATGCACACAAAGACCTTCAGGCTCTTCCTCACTTACCTCTCCAGCTTCATCTCCAGGCACCCACATGCCCTGCACACAGAGACCTTTCCATGACTGCCACTTTTCTTCACCCCAATGTTCTCCATCCACCAAACACCTGACGGAAAATGTGAAGGATTAAGAAGTACAAATTGGCAGCTACAAAATAGTTACCGGGATGTAAGATACAGCACAGGGAATATAGTCAATGATATTGTAATATGTATGTATAGTGCCAGGTGGGTACTAGACTTACTGGGTGATCACTTCATCAGTCTAACCACTATACTGTACACCTGAAACTAATATAATATTGAATATCAACTCTAATTGAAAAAATTTTTTTAAATTAAATAACTAAAAATAAAACCAAAAAAAAAAATAAGTAAAAACACAAACAAAACACCTGAGTGCCTACATGACCCACAACTGCCAGGCTCAGGGCCATTAGGACAGCCTCCTACTATCCTGCAGCCACCTCCAGCTCCTAGGAGGTACAGCAACCCTTTATGTGGACAAGAATTCTCTCTCCTTCATCTCTCTGCCAAAGGCCTGGCATCCCAGAATCATCTGTGGGGTGAATGTTAAAAGTTAGGACAGGCGTTCTGAAAAGGACACTAAGAACCTCAGAGAGATCTGTATTTCTGGTCAGGAGCTCGGTTGGTTCCCAGAGGAAGGGAGAAGTGGTGTCTCCTCCTGGGGCCACTCTAGGAAGAGGGCTCTATGGCCCGGAAGACCAGGAGAGATGCAAGGACAAATCTGTGGTCTTTCTTTCCAATCTCTATATAGACACACATATGCACACGTGTGTGTCCTGGCTTATGAGACCAGACCTACATATACTGTATAACCTTATATTCACTTGCCTCTTACTATTAATTCATGAGAATTTTCTCAAATTATTAAAAATTGTTTTAAAACATTTAAATGCATTGTTTAAACTCTCCCCATTCCTAAACATTTGGATCATCTTTTTTTTTTTCACTATCATAAATAATTACTTCATTTTACAATGCAACTGGTTTAGACCTACAAAGCAAATGCACAAACTCAAACTGAAGATATATTCTGAAAGAGAAATGAAAGAGGAGATATTAGGGAAAGGAGTGAAACCAGGCACCCAAGCCCTCAGCGCGCATTTGCCTGAGTATGAGCGGCAGAAACTCATTACCACTTGACAGCTGCTCCGTGGTCTGTAAACAGTTAAGGGTTCAAACCTCTTCCCAATGACCAGATGTTCATGGCTTCAGGTGGTACACAGTAGTTAGTAATTGACTCACCAGTTTGACAACAACAGTTCATGTGAGAGAAGCTACAGGAGGCAAGCCAGACCCCACACACAGCACCTCCCTCAGACACAGTTTGGTTTGGGAATACAACTGTGTAAGTATCAATTGGTAAAATATATAAGCCAAAAGGAATAAAGACTAAAAGAAAATGTAAAATAGAATTAATGCATTACAATGATAGAATGCAGTGAAACAGCTTTTAAGTTTTTTCTCTTATCATGGTGCTTCAGATTTCTTATATTAAAAATCAAGACAGAGAAAGAAATAGGCAGGTGTTAATGAAAAAAAATACTAATTTTATGACATCACTGCAGGAGCAGGAGGTTAATGGGGGTGGTAGGAACAATTAAAGAACAAACAGGGAGTGACGGTGGAACTATAATATCAAAAATCAGTAAGATACCTTGTAATTCTTTACAATACCACCATATTACTTTTAAAATTCAACTTCGCTAACCTGACAAGTTTTAAGCAATTCTCATGTGTAAAAGTGATCATAGATAAAGCTATCAGCATGTAAAACCATGCAAGACCCACATACTGAACTATAGTTTCTTTTTTATACTAATTTTGCCACTGGTGTAGCATTGCTGCTTTGTGCCTGGCATATAGCTTCTGCCCAAGGGGATAATTTGAAGAGTTCTTTAATGCCGCAGAAAAGCTACTTGAGATTCAATTGATTTTTTTACATCATTAATCCAAATATTACAGTAATGTTAAGTAATATCTTTGATAGCTATTCTCCTAGAAGGGAGCTGCAGCATTCCTGCTTTACTGACTCATGGTCTCCTTTGAAAATTAGATGACAGCTATGTATTCTCTCTCTGGAAAAATGTGCAGGCACACGTACAAAATTCTGCAGAAAATTTCCAGAGGACTTTGGACTCCCTACGTCCCTGTCAATAACCTCTATAACAGAAAAAGAAGAATTTATAGAGAAATAGTAAACTGGCTGACTGAGAGGTGTAGAGGGTGATCAAGGAAAGATGAAAAGTAGAAAAGGAAGTTTCACATTCTGAGCCAGACTTGGCCTAGACTCTCCCTATTCTTTTGTTTAATCTTTATTAAATTTATTGGGGTGACATTGTTCAGTATATTATATAGTTTTCAAATGTACAATTCTATAATGCTTCATCTATAAATTGCATTGTGTGTTCTCCACCCTGAGTCAGTTCTCCTTCCATTACCATATATTTACCACCCTTTACCCTCATCTACCACCCCTTCTTGCCCCTTACCCTCTGGTAACCACTAAACTGTTGTCTGTGTCTATGAGTTTTTGTTTGTCTTGTTCATTTGTTGCTTTCAGTTTTATATCCCACATATCTTCGATAGATGATTGGATAAAGATATGGTACATATATACAATGGAATATTACTTGGCTATAGGATAAAATACTGCCATTTGCGACATCATGGATGGATCTTGAGATTATCATGCTAAGTGAAATAAGTCAGACAGAAAAAGTTGAGAACCATATGACTCTCCCTATTCTTTACTTTTCATATAAGCTTGGTACACTACAGACTATTTTTCTATACTCAGGAAATTAAGGTTCAGAGAGATGACGTAACTTTCTGACAAGGTCATACTGCTGGAAAGTGGCAGAGTCAAAATGCAAACCCGGTCTCCTAATTTTTTAAGTCCAGTGCACATTTCCGTTACACTTACTAAGTCAACTTACTACTTTTTCATCTTCAGACTTCTCAAGATTAACTCAACTATTAGACGAAATGCATCTACGAGGCTATGAATTCCCTGAGAGTACGGTCCATGTCTCATTTATTTTATAGCCCCAATGCCTGGCACATAGAAGGCACTCATTAAAGGAGAGGTGAATGTATGAATTAACACACTAGTGCAGCAACCCCATACACAGTGGCAGAAACTATATGCAGCTGCGTGCTGCCACAACATAAAGACCCTTGTCATCATTAAATATTCCTTTAGATGACCACTGGGTACACACTTCAATATATTTTAAAACACACATGGTAAAACTTTTTGTACAGAAACAGCATTTAATCCTTTTGAAAAATGACCTATTCCTAAAACACAAAGTCGTTTTACAATAATCTGCCTAATACTATCAGGTCAATAACTAACATATTTTGGTAATGAACTACCGGCTCTCATGAAAACCAAACTCACGTTGAAAATAATTGCATAAATTAGGACTATGTCTAAAGATGCTTAATTTTACGAATTTCATAAGGACTTAAATACAGTCTTTTGTTTTTGTAATAATTGCTTTGAAGATGAACACTAAAGCTCCATTTCAATGTAGTAAAGGTAATTGCTGCATTTACTGCTCATGTCATGTTGATGTATGACCATGTATCAAAGGTCATCCTTTTGCACTCATACATTATCAAATTTGAAAGCACAATATTTGATTCTCGCCAACCTTTAAACTGCCCACAATGTGTGTGAAAAATAGATGGAGTTCTACCTTAGGTTAAAAAAAAAAAAAAAGAATGAACCCATGTTTCGGAAGCAGAAGGGTCAAGAAGCCGGTGGCAAGGTTAGATGTCAGCACTATGAATCTCATACTGTCATAGCTTATCAATGAGGTCTAGTCCAATGATCACAAGGCAAAATTGCTATACTAATGAAGATAAAGGTCTAAAAAATTAGATAGCACAGCCCCTCTAACTGAGGGCAGTGCCTTGTGGACTGTAATGCAGAAATAAGGACATAAATCACTCTTTAGAGACAATGAAACCTATAATGCACAAATTGAATTGTTTACATGTCTATTGGTGGCACTGTTAAAAACAGAAGTGCCCACTGCCACCATACCTCTTGTTACTCATCTGGAACCCAGCAGCCCCAAATCCAGTCACTTTATTAGAAGGCAAGTTGTCTGCTTCCTACCTCTCCTCTTCCAAATCCAAGTGCACAGCACTTCTGTCCTGACACACAATTTAGTCATCTCATGCCATCTTGACCTACAAAAAGTGCTGGACATTCAGGCTTGCTTCAAATTATTGCTTACAATTGTTTTCAGGATGAATAAATTGGTGTTACCAGAATCTACTAAAACTGAACAGAAGCTGCTTTGGGCCGGGGGGGGGGGGGGGTTGGGGGGAGAGAACAGGGTGAGCAGAAGGGGGACAGCAGGAAAGAGAAAATCCCACTCTTCACTAATGAGTGTTTTCCTTAAATAAAATACCATTTAATTTCATTAAGCCCAAACACAGGAGGTTGCTTTAATGAAGAGAATAAAGTTCATAGAAACATGAAAAAAGAATCCAGGGATTCAAAAACCGAAAGAAACAAAATGTGCTGAAAACAATCCACCCAAAACATGTTTCAAGCATATCAATTTTATTTAACTGTACTCAGTTTAAATTATTTTCTAAAACTCATACCATCCTTTTCTGAAAAGTCATGTATTCTTTGGCTGTGTGAACACTCATAATTGAGAATACAAGTTCATTCCAAAATTTGATTACTTTTTGTTTCTAGGGAAAGGATTTTTTACAAAGAAAACTACTGTAATTTAATAAAATGTGTCAACTCTTGGTAGGTAGGCAAAGCCTTTACAATTCTTGCTATAGACAGTACGGCACAAGTAGTAGCATGTTTCATTTTTAGAAAAAAATGATTAAATTAGGTGGCTATAATTCATAAAATATACCACACCAGTGCAAGTTTTAATTATACTTGCCGTGTACAGTATACATTTCTTTTCAATGGTTTTTTGAGGCAAGTGCTCAACTTTAAGGTCTGAATTCCTATGGTCTGTATCCTGAAAGAGGGAATATTGTTAAATTGTGTGTGTGTGTGTGTGTGTGTGTGTGTGTGTGTGTGCATCCAGGCTCCACCAGATACAGTGTCAAAAAAGCAACCTCACCCAGAAAATTCCTAACTTAACATCAGTTATAACATTACATAGGTCAGAAATGAAAAAATGAATAAAAATAAACATAAAAACAAAAATGTATTTTAAATATCCCATTCTACAGGTAAGTAAAAGATGGGATCAGGGGGTGGGGGACATAGGGGTCTTCAAGAATGGAAGTTTGTTAAACAAACTCAAATTACTTTATATACAATTTAGAAACCTCACCCAAATAATGGATTCATGTGAATACGGGAGGAGTTCCTACCCTGTAATCCCATCCTAGCACATTTGCTCTTAGGTAATCTCTAGTTCAGTTCATAGTTATTGAGGATGTATGTCAGGCACTAAGAATACAGAAACAAATGACTCTTCCTTATCCTCAATGCGGTCCGTTTCCATATTCTTATATCTTGAGCTAATCCTTCTCACTTTCTTCTTTCTTTGTAGGAGTTTCAGATAGAACTATAATAGCACACCAATCACCTGTTGGTGCTGACCAAGACAGGTTTAACACTGAATTATATGAATCCACTCTCTAAACATATACATGTAGCCGGCACCATGCCAGATTTTCGTTCTGTTTTAATTTGTGTTGTTTGAAGAGAGCAAGAGAGACAGAAAATAAAAACTGAGAAACATGGTCTGTCTTGGGTGTTTACAATCAAATGAAGGAGGCTGACAATAACAGAGGTCAGGAGACTACAAGTTACATGTAGTGTATAAAGTATAATACAAAGGGGACAAAAGGCAAGTAACTGCGTAGGAAAGCTGAGAAAGATGTCACTCAGAAGATTACAGAGAAAACTAGCTAGGTCTTAAAGAAATAAGACTTTTGTAACAAGAGTAACATCATATACGATCAGACCAGGGCATCTCTTAGAAATATGAAATACTCATCTGTGGTTAGAGCATAAAAGAGAGTGGTGGAAGAAAAGTCTTGACAAGTAATTTAAATTTTGAAGAGCATCCTTACAGGCCACCTAAGGAGTCAGCCATGAACAAATGAGCCTTAGAATATTTTTTTAAATTTTGTGTTTGAGAAAGTTCCAATAGCAATGTGGACAATGGATAATAACAAAACAAACAAATAAACAAAGAATTTGCCCAAATTGTTGAGGAACAAGTTACCTGGCCCTTTTCCTACCAAATAATCCAAATAATTAGATAATTTGCAAAATTCCCACTATAAAACCTGCACTAAGACTACTGCAATTTTTCCCGTTCTGTGTGTGGTGAGCACATGCATGCATACTACCTATTCAACAGATAACTTATTGTGTCTTCAATATGCCAGACACTAGGAATGTAGTAATGAATGGAAACAGATATGGCCCTGCCTTCAATGAGTTCATAATCTGGTGGGGGAGATAATATTATGGAAGAATTCCAAGGGGATGGTGTGTGAGTGGAGAGCCTGACAAGTGTTAGGCTAAGGGAAGACTGCCCTGATGAAATAACACTTGAGTTATCACAAAAATAATGAGAAACTCAAAAGAGCATTAGTCTGTTTCTTTCAGCTACCAAAAGACTGAGAGCCCATCAGTAGCAAAAAAGACAAAGACTTAAAGATCCCATTTACAGCATCCATTAATTAAGTGGTCTTGGGGAATTAATTTAATCCCTGCTTGATAGGATTCCATCTCCTCACACAGTTGTAAGAACTGTAAGAGAGTGTATGCAAAAGTACCTAAAGCACAGTGCTTGACCAAGAGTAGGTATTCAAAAAATGTTCATTTAATTCCTAACTTTCTTCACCCTTCAAAATCAGACTAAGAGAGAAATATTTATTTGCACAAAAATAAATTATTTGTCCCAGTTTTCCTAATCAAGTGCCAGGGATCTGGTAAAAGTCTTTGGCAGCTGAAAATTTGGCCTATACTCATACAATCCTGGAATAAGAACTTAAAAAACTAATTTATGAGGGAGATTTTTGAGAACACTTTTTAATCTTCTCCTAGTGCTTCCAACATCTATCAATTTTGCTGCCAAAGAAAAAAGGAAGGTATAAATATTAAAAAAAAAACAACTAGAGAAAAATGCATAAAGCAGAAAATCTAAGTTTTAAAAAATATCATATAGAACTGTACCATACAATTCTATATAACATAGAACTATAGAAGTAGATAGTGTTTCCTTCTCCTAAAGCCCATGAGTAGGATGAATTAAACCACATATAATAGGACCTCTGGAGGAGAAAGAATGGAAAATTAAATGGCATCTAAATTTCACACACTGGCAAACTGATAGAGGGCAATTGGGGGGACACTTACTATCCAGTAAATGCAACCATTTCTAAAAAATATATTAAATATACTAAAGAATAAAATGTAGATTAGTTTCTGAAGAAGAGAGAAATTAGGCTAAAACAACAGTTTATAGAGTGATACAATTTAATAAGGTTTTAATTCTGTATTCATTTTTTATTCTTATGTTTATATTCTAATAAATGCACTTTTCTATATTTATCTGCGTAAATTCAAAGCCTGAACATATTTACTTATTAACTGAGTAAATATATTTAAATTTAATAATTTTGAAACAAGTCAAATTACAAACTATGAGATTTGGCAGACCATTAATTCACAACCATAACTTACTCCATCTTTACATAAGTACTTGAATTATTTTTAATAGCTCTTTGGAACTTCATAAACTATATCTAAATCTCTTCTATAATTTTTACAATGAATTAAAGTTATACTAGATAATAACTTACTCCATTATTTTCTTCCATTTTTGCAAAGCAGCTATTCTCCATAATTGTTTCAAAATAGCTATCCATAATTCCATAAATTATCCCCATTCTTTGACCCTTCGACTAACTGATTTGCACATAATCTAACAGGTAATATTGTGGAGCAATATTGTAAAGTAATAAGAAAAAAGTTTTAGGAGAGCTAAGTAGTTGCTGTCAGCTAGAAATAGAAGTAAACATGTTATATTTTTAAAGTAATCTTAAACTCTACACCAATATTGACTAGCAGTGTAAAATCAGTGGTTCATTAGAAAGCATCCTGCATTAAGAGTTGAGATCTGAGTTCTGGCTTTGCTGAGATGCTGGCTATCCCTATAACCTTGTATAAGTCATTTAGCTTTTCTGACACTCGGCATACAAATTTAATGAAAAATCATTAGATAATTAAAATCTCTCTTTCTCCCCCCTCTCTCTTTCATGAAGCTATAGTTCTAATTCAATTATGTTCTCCATAACAATAGTGATTGTGTCTAAAGCATAAAATGAAAAGGATCAATTTCAAGAATAAGAGGCATAACTTAACCAGCAAAATTTCCAAACCTGGGTTCTAGCTGGAACTATTTCAATTCAGCAACTATTTATTGAGTGTCCCTGTGTCTATGTGAGTGGGAGGATATGGCAGGCAGAGAAGAACAAGAGGCAGTTGTGGAGTTAGGAAAACCTTTGAACAAGCCAACCACAGAAAACACTGGTATAGCTGCATTGGAAGTGTGTGTGGAGGGCAGGGCATGGGACACTGGCAGTAGCTGTGAGAAATACCAGAGGTGACTAGCAGCAAAATTACACAGGCCTTGTAGGCCATATCAGTACATTGAGACCTTATCCCAAGAACAATGAGGAATCATTAAAGTGTTTAAGCAGTGGTGTGGCATACTTTGATTTCCAATTTTGAAAACTCATTCAGGGTACAGTGCACAGGGTAGCAAGGGGGGCAAGACTGGAGACGGGGGGTGAAGGGGGTGGAGAAGGAACCAATTAGACAGTTTGAGATGCGCAGGCCTGAAGTAGAAGGCAGTACAACAGTAAGAACAAGCTTCTGAAGTCGTTTGCCTACATTCAAATCCCAGAATTTCTACTTACCAAGATGCTTACTCTCGCTACGCCTCTTCTATAATCCCCAGATAAAAATCCTCACAGGGTTGCTGCCAAAGAACAAATAATACACATACAATAGATAGCATGTTGCCTGGCACAGTAAGAATGCAAACGTTTATTGTCATTAGTACTGAATGTTAATGGGATGAAGAAAGGTGACTATAACGAGATAAAAAGGAGACAGAAATTGACAGTTAAGATATAGGAAAAAGGGGAAAGGGATGAGTGGACAGACTATAGTTTCTGGTTTGAATAATGGGGCTATTTGATGAGATGAGACAAACAGGTGGTTTGAAAGTTTTGATGGTATGAAGGAAAAGGTGTTCATTTTTTAATACATTATGAGAGACGTTCTAGCTGGCAGGTGAATACTTCGTTCTGAAGTCAAGGAAACAGATCAAGGTTGGAGATGTAAGAACTGGAGACATGATAATTAAATCCATGGAGGTTTCATGAGAGCCTGGAGAGAAGAGATGTGTAGAGTGAAGAAATTCTGACACTAGGTAAGCTATGAACAGCAACATTTAAAGGATGGAGGGGAAGAGACGCCTGAAAAGGACACTGAGAAAAGGGGGAGGGGGGCCGGAGAAGTAAGAGAACAATAGTAGAACTCAAAATCCAAAAGAAAACAACGGTATTTCAAACAGAAGGGAGTGCTCAACAATGTCAATACTGCCAAACAGTGAGGGAAGGGAAGGACTGAAAGTTTTCACTGGTTTGGCAACGAATTATTCATTCACATAATAAATATGTGTCAAGCTAGGCCCTGGAGACACACTGGTACATAAGTAAGAACCTTGCACACACAGATTTGATGTTGTGAATATACACAGTAAACTAGTAAGCAAATATTGGGTTGTCAGAAAAGTCATGACACATTTTTGCAACAAAAAATAGAAAAAAATACATCATGGCTTTTCTGACAACCCAATTAAATATTTATTGCATTTGAAATAGCAGAGATAAAGTGACATGATAGTGAATAAAGGGCAGGCGCCAGTTTAGATAGTGAGTTTGGGAGGGCATCTCTCCGAGAAGGGAAGATTTAAACTGAGACCTAAAACAGTAAGGGGCTTAGCACAGGCAGAAAACTGAAAGAGGCTCGTGAGGCTCCGGCATAACAGTGGAGGAGTGATGGAGAGAGAGAAGCCAGACGGTCTGTAGATGATGCTGAGGGCATAGTGAGAAAAGTTGTGATGGTGACCTGTTAAGCGATGAGAGTAAGGAAGTTAAGATCACTCTAGCTAACAGCACTTAGTAGTTTGCTTTTCCTCACTAATCTAATCAGAAATAGGACATTGTACCACTCCTTCAACCACTAACTGTTTATTACAATAATATCAGAATAAACTTTTCTGTTTGAAAAGGCACCATACGATGACAGCATGTTACCTGTTACATTAATTTTACTAATCCCCTTTTTAGCCTTCTTCCATATTTCTTTCAAAGAAAGTCCTCATAATCTGTTTGATTCCATAATTAAATTATATTTCTCTGAGCTCTTTTCAAGCAGTGTACATCAGAATTTGAATGTTTTATAACATGAAGATTCAGCAAGGTGCTTCTAAAACCTGTTCATCAAGAAATAAAGATGATATTCCATAACGCTTATATTCCAGTATCAGGTTCCTATTTCCTTGATCTATATATTCATATACATGTATATGATAGATAAAAGTTTACGTAGAAAACTGGCTTAATTCTGAGCAGCTAAATTATATGTTCATATTATTTTTTCATTTCCTTATTTGCAAGAGGAAGAATTTATGGCCCTTTCATATTTCATAAGGATGTCAATACATAATGCTACCATTTACTTAAAATCTATTAATTATCAGGCCAGTGAGCTAAGAACATTACAGAAATTATTTTGTTTGTTTGTTTGTTTGTTTTGAGGGCAGTGTCACTGGCCCTCATATGTGGGACCCGAACTGGGGCCGCTGGCTTCCCAAGCCAGCACTTAACCACTGCGCCACTCGGCCAGCTCCCAGAAATTATTTTTAATCATCCCCATACCCCAAAGGGTAGGTATTATTCTTCTCATTTTACAGATGAAAAAGCAGTCTTAGAGCGATCAGGTGACTTGTCCAAAACTGCATAGCCAGAATTTAAGCCAAGTTCTACAATCTCAAAAACTCTAGTCACGGATTAAGAAACTGTGGTACATTTACACAATGGAGTATTACGCAGCTATAAAGAAGAAAGAAATCGTACCATTTGCAATGATATGGATGGACCTAGAGAACATTATGTTAAGTGAAATAAGTCAGTCAGAGAAAGACAAATACCATATGATCTCACTTATATGTGGAATCTAAAGAACTGAAAATCCAGTGGCCCCGGTTCGGTCCCACATGAGGGCCAGTGACGCTGCCCTCAAAAAAAACAAAAAAAAACCTGAATAAACGAGCAATGTAAACAGAAATAGTCTTAGAGACACAAAGGAAAAACTGATGAGGGCTAGATGGGACGGGGGCGGGCATGAGGGAGAAGGGGAAGGGACGAGGCAACATAAACTGGTAATACAATACTACTGCAGAGACAGAAGAGACAGTTTAGGGAATATAATCAATAAGGTTGTAAATATTTTTTTAATGCCGCTGAATAATATTAGATGTCAACTATAATTTAACACATATATAGTAATAGGATGTAGAATACAGTGTGGGGATGGACTTAATGGAATTGTAATAGATATGTATGATATCGGGGGTGGGGGGTAAGGGTCAGGGGAAGGGGGAGGGGGTAGTCACTTTGTAAGGGGTGAAAAAGATAACTATTGCATTGTTTTGTACATCTGTAACTAATAATAATAAAGAAGTTTAAAAAAAAAAACTCTAGTCACTATACATGATGCTTCAGACTATTAACAAATCGGGTTCCTTTAAAAAATACATATCAGATGTAAGGTATTAAATCATAAAGATAAATTTTAAATAACAAATATGATTTTATTAAAATTTTAATAAACGTTATACAACTTAGAAATATTTGCCATATACACCGTTCCTATTTATTCATCCTTTTGGCATAATAACTTGATTTCAAATTTTTTTTAATAATGGAGAAGAGAGATAAAAGGAAGATAGAAAAGATAATCAGACTGTATTTAAGGTCCAAGAACTATCATTCTAGGTCAAATTTTTCCCCCAGTTAATCTTTAATACACATATTAAATCCAATGAACCACCAGTAACCAACTACCTATTCTCACAAAACTTATGTCTCTCAAAGTTAAATTACAAATGGCCTATGGTTTTCCTGAATAGGAAAAACCGAATCTCTGATTAGAATGTCTAAATGTCACTACTCCTCTGACTTCAAAAGGTAACAAATCTCAATAAAAGCAGCATAATTTGCTCAGCAGTACCTACAGATTTATTGTATTGTGAGTGCTTCCCACTAAGATTTTTCAGGTAGCCAAGTCATCTAACAAGACTGTCTGAAGAAGTCTAGATATTTAACAAAAAGAAACTGTTGTCAGGTATCTTTATTTTCCTTAACAAAATACACACAAGAGCACAAAATTCACTTATAATATCATCATTATTTTACAAATATAAATAATACTCAGAATTCAAGTACAGTCAAGTGCAGAAATATTTCCTATATGTTAATATGTAAACATAAGCTAATTATATACATCATGTGCCTTTGGCCCAGCTGCAAAATAAGAGACATCAAAAAGAAACACTGCACTTGACTGTTCAATTGCATTCTTACTGAGAATTCGTACCAACGCCTATATAGTTAGGGTTAAAACTTTCATACCACTTAATGTAAATGTCTATACAGACATTATGCCCCATGGCAAATATCTCAAGAGTAAAAATTCTATCCATTTTTAATGGTGAAATATTAAAATCTTAATTGAGTTTCATTCCTTAAAATAAACACTATTAGAACTTATTCCTAACCAAAGTTCTTCCTATGTCAAAATGGTATTATTTACAGGTCACATATACAGAAAACAAGTTTGTTTACTTTTAGAATGGAAAATAAATTTCTAAAACCTGTCTAAACAGTGTGGGTCTTTGTACATTCAAAAGGATCTTACTTTACTGATATCACTTATTTTCAGTTTCAATATCCAATAGGTATATAACTTTGACATACTAAAATAGCTGGGCAATCTGAATTCAAACGATATCAAGGGAACCCTTGGAGGAAAAAAACAACAAAAAGCATCACCTAAAAAGCAATAACTGACATCAACGAGACTATAGACATCCAGTTGAAGGCACATGGAAACATTTACTACATCGTCATCAAAGATTCTCCACCGAGTTCAGGATTAGGAGTGGAATCAGCTCTGGGAACTGTTGGTTTGGCTTCATTCACTGAGGTTTCCACACTCTCAGTCTCTTCTTGTTTCTCCTGTGGTTCCTCTGTGCCCGATGCTTTTTCAATCACTTGGTTTGTCTGCTCTGTATCTGATATTTTGTCCTCTGTCTGCTCTGTACTGTTATCAAGAACATCTTGTTCTTCTAAAGATTCTGAAAAGATATAGAGTCAAGACTTTAGTAATACCCAACTGTTAAAATTGCTAAATAAGATAATAGATAAGCACACAGGTACATGGACTAAAAAAACAGTAGAATGATCCGACATTATTCTTAAAATCTTTTAAAATATCTACTTAACACCTTACAGCATACCTATATAAATTGGTATGAATGACGGGGGAGAAAACTGGAGGGAAACAAACCCATAAATACATTTTTATTTAAAGCCTAATATATTCATAAAATTTAGGAACTTTCATCATAATATTTAGGAATTTTCCTAAAGATGCATTTGAATGTTGAAGTCCAAATATATCAAACAGAGCCCCAACAGAATTATGTGCTCTAACAGCCCGGCAAACAAAGCAAATGCATTAACTCCCACATTATGTTTCTTGAAGGAAAAGTCTCCCTTATGTCCAGCCAACCATGTGAGCAGTTTGGAAATGTGTACTTGTGTGTGTGTGTACATGTGTGCAGACTTGCTGTTTCTCACACCAATTTACATCTCTACTAGCCAAGGACAGAGAGCTTTGGATCCACCTTTTCCAAAGGCATGACAAGTCTCCCCTGGTCCCTCTGCAAGACAAAGCTTCTGGGTTTACACCTCTGAGCCAGAACATGCTACACACCTAGAATGCCGGGAGGGAAAGCAAGGAAGGGCCTTTTGTCCCTGTGTCTATAACATAAACTAAGTAAATGTCTTGGTCCCTACCTGAAAATTTACTCCCTCTAAACTCTCTTTTGAGTTTCAATAAGTTCAAATATCTTAATAATAATTTAATAACAATTTTATTAAATAAAGTCCCTATAACTCTGAAGTTTAAAGGATGGTTGGGGGAGGGAATGACCAAATAAGTTCAAATATCTTAATAATAATTTAATAACAATTTTGAGTTTCAATAAGTTCAAATATCTTAATAATAATTTAATAACAATTTTATTAAATAAAGTCCCTATAACTCTGAAGTTTAAAGGATGGTTGGGGGAGGGAATGACAGGAGAAGAAAGCTTTGGCCCACCCAATTTCCAAGTCAAAGATAAAAATCTAGCTTTGAGGTGTGCTTCTTTGTTTTTATAATAAATAGCAACTACTATTCTTACTAGGAGAAATATGATTAAACCACTAATAAGCTAAATAAATAAGCAGATTTTCCTACCCTCAAAGAAAAACCCCTATGACATACTACAAATGTTATTGATTTCCAAAATCTGGTGGACAGGCCAGTTTTACACTAGCAAAAAGTTCTAGTTTAGTTCACTGTATAGTACAGGCCTGAGTTTTGCTAAATAAATTGTTTTGCAAAGAAACCACTTGCTATATATACATACATGTTAACACGGAGGTCTTACAAATTCATGATTTTACCATATGTTTTAATAAATACAAATTATCTATATCTCACACACTCTATGCCAAGACTTTAAAAACATTTTTTTAATTATTTTTTTGTAAAAAAAAAAATGAACATATGGGATTATATCAAACTTACAAGTTTTTTCACAACAAAAGAAACCATCAATAAAACAAAAAGGAAGCCTACTGAATGGGAGAATATATTTGTAAACGATATATCTGATAAGGGGTTAATGTCCAGAATTTATAAAACACTCATGCGACTCAACACCAAAAAAAAACAAACAACCCAATTAAAAAATGGGCAGAGGAAATGAAGAGGCATTCCTCTAAAGAGGACATACAGATGGCCAACAGGCATATGAAAAAATGTTCAATCTCACTGGTCATTAGGGAAATGCAAATAAAAACCACAATGAGATACCACCTCACTCTGGTCAGAATGGCTATCATCAATAAATCAACAAACAAGTGCTGGCGGGGCTGTGGAGAAAAGGGAACCCTGCTACACTGTTGGTGCAGTTGCAGATTGGTGTACCCACTTATGGAAGTCAGTATGGAGGTATCTCAAAAAACTGGAAATGGAACTACCTTTTGACCCAGCAATTCCAATCCTAGGTATTTATCCTGAAAAACCCAAGACACTAATTCGAATGAATATGTACACCCCTATGTTCATTGCAGCGCTATTTACAATAGCCAAGACTTGGGAACAATCGAAATGCCCGTTGGTAGATGACTAGATTCAGAAACTGTGGTACATTTACACAACGGAATATTATGCAGCTATAAAGAAGAAAGAAATCGTACCATTTGCAACGATATGGATGGACCTAGAGAACATTATGCTAAGTGAAATAAGTCAGTCAGAGAAAGACAAATACCATATGATCTCACTTATATGTGGAATCTAAAGAACTGTATAAATGAGCAAAATGAACAGAAATAGTCTGAGACACGAAGGAAAAACTGATGAGGGCTTTATAGGATGGGGATGGGCATGAGGGAGAAGGGGAAGGGACGAGGCAACATAAACTGGTAACTACAATACTACCGCAGAGACAGAAGAGACAGCATAGGGAATATAATCAATAAAGTTGTAAATATTTTTTAGGGGACCAGGTGGACTCATGTCTTGTCAGGGAGACCATTTCACCAATGGTGTAGTGGCCTGACCACTGCACTGTACACCTGAAGCTGCCGCTGAATAATATTATATGTCAACTATAATTTAACACCTATATAGTCAAGGGATGTAGAGTATAGTGTGGGGATGGAGTCAATGGAATTGTAATAGATATGTATGATATTGGGGGTGGGGCGACAGGGAAGGGGGAAGGGGAGTCACTTTGTAAGGGGTGAAAAAATAACTATTGCATTGTTTTGTACATCTGTAACTATTAATAATAATAAAAATAATAATAAATTATTTTTTTAAACAGATACCTTGGACTCTAGTTTACAGAATTAATTAAAACCTCTTTCCCTCTTTTTATATACAGAATGAAAGGCCAAAATTTCACAATTAGGGACACCCAAGTTAATGAAGTTTCATTGCATGAAAATTTCACATGAGATAATAAAAAGGAGAGGAATGGCTTTCAAATCACATTGTGCCAAATATCACAAAAATCCTATTTTTATTTAAAAGGAATGGCACTGTTGTAACACTGTGACTCTTACAAGGTAAAAAGCAATAGGTTATTTGAATTTTGTTATTTGAATGTTCCAGTGCACAAAGGAAAAGCAGAAAATGCAAATGAAATTCTATGGACGTGTACAGATCATATCTACTACATGGGCAAGCAAGTTCTTCAGGAGACGTCAGGAGTCACCAACCATTTGTAATTCTACAGAATTCACAAAATTTATCCAGGGTAGAATTTTAAGTTATGATTTCCCACAAATCTTTGGCCACAGAGCAATAGTTACTTGTGAAGAACTTTAAAATGTGTTATAATATAATAAGCCTTCTGAAACAAACCAATAAAGCAGCACAAAATGATCAAAACAAAAAGCTCAGAATCCAGTACTCAACTTACCAATAAATGTGTTTAAGTGAACATAACCCCATATAGTTTGTCATACTTTGTCTGACAGGCTGCCTCAGTCCTGAACAGGAGAGTATCAAAGTTCATGGGCTATCATATTAAAGCTTTGTGATGTAACTATTTTCAGAAACACAATGCTAGTCAAATCCAACTTAATTGTAAAATTCTGGGGTCTTTAAAAAGCAATACTTAAAATTTTAAATATCTATAAAGGTGAATTCTAAGAAATACCATATATTGTCATAATTACAAAACAACATCATACACAAAGCTTGATCATTAATACTATATTGTATTTCAGAGTATATATGGAAGATTAAAAATTAGTGAAATGCTTGAAAACAATCAAAAAACCCATTAATGACTACTTTTCATCCCCCAAGTTATTTTGCAGAAAAGTAATTTTAATAGCAGTAACACTACAAAAAACTGGCATGTGTCATGAAGCCTATATAATGCAGACATCAGCTAGTCTAAATCACACAAATATTCGATGTTTGGATGCCAATGTTATTTTGTGAGCAGTCATCCTAACAAGATTTAAGTGGTGTGCAAGACTAACGGAGAATTACATATCAATTTAATAAACAAATCACAGAGCTTTACTTAAGACAATTGAGTGTATTCTAAAAGTACTTTATTTCTATGAAATAGTATCATTTGCCTCTTCTAATAAAAACAATAAAGTTTTCCTGTGAGGTTATAGTTTAAAATAACTTGGTGGTATAAAATACATTACAAAAGATATCAACATTTGGGCATAAAATATTAAAAGAGAAACCAGCTTTTGTGTTCACACCAGTTTAAACTAAAATTGAAACAAACTCACTGACTGACCTAATTCCATCTGTAAGAAAATTTTTAAATCAATTTTGGTACCTGTAATGCCAAGAGAACAATATATCTCAATGTGATGAAAAAGTGACCAATGGAATTTGTTCTTTTCCCCAGTCCTGCCCCCTGCCCTACTCCCACCTCAGTATTCTTGAGAGAGGAGCTTCTTCTACCAAACTGTAATAACTGGCTTCCAGTTGTTTGGAAAAGCTGTAACTCAACTGGACAACTCAAACTCATAAAACTGAGTGTACTTGTATAACAAATACCACTGTCTTACCTATAAACCACACACATGCAAAAACGTGTAACATCAACTTACCTTAGGTTTTTAGTCTAGCTCTTGAAAGAATGCTTTTCTAAGAAAATTAAAGAATTGGCTAGCAAAACAATTTCATATATTTCCACAGGAAATATATAATTCCCACAGAAAAATACATAATTCTATTTAGATTATGCCTTTGAAAACCCCTTGTATTTGGGTGAATTCACTTAGAGTCTTACTTTTCATTCCTTTTTACAATAAAAAATTTTTTTTGGCATTGCAAATACATCAATACCCATTATATATGTAAACTATAAAATTTACCCATTTACCCAAAAGAAATCTGTTAAATTAAAATGGACAATTTGTCTTTGAATTCACATGTTTTAAACAAATCAGTATTTACAAGATTTTCTGCCTTAAGGAGAATGGCCCACTTATTTTAAGGAACAAAGACATGAATTTCATCTCAAAACTCAACCCAATGAAATGACTCAATGAATAAAATTTAACCACCTATGAGAAAAGAGCTGATATTCAATATACACAATATTGTTTATTTTCCACTGATAAGCAAATCTATTAGATGAGTAAGAATGTCATTATTAAGCAATGATGTAAAACTATTAGGTGAAGGTATTATAGAAAAGGGAAACAGAAGGCCAAAACATCTCTGTCTAAAGTAAACATGCAAAAACACACCACAGTTAAGTTTACATCTTGAGTAAGCTGTACATAATTAAATATAAATAAAGGTATAAATTTTTGGATCTGATAAACACACAGAATTCAACAAAATTTACATTATCAAATAGTTCAATATCCTAGAGCAGCACAACAAACAATACTAAAAATAGAATTTTCTCTAGTTCAACATAACCTAATGGTAACAGTATATTGCTTAAAAGAAAGGAAGAACAAAAATCAGATTACCAAGATAAATTGCACCTTATATAAATTCTACTTGCTCTTTTACTAGTATTAATCAGATGCCATGAGTTTTATTATTAGCAAGTTATTTCCAGTTGAATAAAAGCTATTTTTACTAACATAATTACATAAGATCTAGATAAATACAATTAAACAATGAAAACAATATTAACATTTTTCAAACATGCTAGCCTAAAATGACTACTAGCAATATTAACAATGTAGAAGAATCTCATGCTCTTTTACTATATCTAACAAAAGAAAATGTTATTTATCAGGCATTTTGGAATGCGTATTTTTTTTGAAAAACAAAACTAATAAACCATTTTAATGCAGCTCAGCAGACATTCAAGTATTACTGTACTTCTCATTTAACCATGAAAGAAACTGAGGAACCTAAAAGCAGATCATTGCTTTAGCATACCATATCTATATGCTCTTAGATAAAAAAGATAATCCACAGTCCAAATTTCTTGTGTTTCTCTAATGCTATGTTACCAAAGCATCCTAGAAAAAATTCTAGGAATTCCAATGAGCAATTAATGGGAGAAATTTTTTTCTAGGTCTCCTTCTTTGATGAAAACTTTCCAAGATTTCATATGTTGTTCTAAAGAGTCGTCCAAAAATTTCAAAAGCCATGTGCCTCATCCTAAAAGCAAAATCTTCCGGTAGTAGAATCAAGATAAAACTTAATTTCAACGTCTCACATCATAGACTGGAGAAAAAAGGTTTCTTCTATTAATGCTAGATTATTTGTATAAAGGTTTTAGAATATTCGTTGAAAGAAAAATTCAAATGAAAGAAAGGAACCTTTTCATTCCATCTATAAATTCAATAACCTAGTCATTGCAGTTTTTGCTGTTATCAAGGAGCTATTTTCAATATTTTTAAAAATATAAAAATTATAGCAGGGAAGTTTATTTTCAGACTCAAGTTTCTTACAACAAAAATATAGAAATCAGAAATCTAAGCCCTCAATCGCAGTGGCCGTCAGCACACAGAAAAGATGAGGGAGATGATATGGTCTTACTTAGTTCAATTTAATCATAAAGATATGCCACTGGCATTCAAAACAAATGCAGCTTCATTTGCTCAGCAGAAATATTTCCAGTCATGCTAAAGGAATCCAACTTGGAATTGATAAATATATATCACAGTGTTGAGAAAGCAGTCTTCCGGAAAGCCAAAGAAGTAAAAGGTGCTCATAGCCATTGTGATGAATCCAAAGAGAAGTATGAAAAAGTTACTAGAAACTACCTTAACCAAGTGGAACGGTTGCTTCAGTTTCTAGCACTACAAAGTTATCAGACCTTGCCTCAAGATTTGTCCTCACCTATTAATATTACCTTATTAGGGTTGAATTTGAGCCAGTTAGACTTCATTCCGGAGATTTCAGACAGAAAATGAGACATCTGGAGTATTGCTCCTCCTAGATTAGATGAGAAGGAAAGGTATAGCTGGATGTTGTTTGCTAACTACCTAGCTTGACCTTAGCAGAAGATATAAGGCATTGGACTCATTATCAAAAGTTTTACTTTGTTGGCTATTTTTTCTTATTTTTTTCTGTCCCAACTATTGGCCTTCAAATATTCACTTTAGTTTTCATAAGCAAGGTTACTCATGGAAAGGACTTCAATTTTTCCTCTAGGCATCTTCAGTATGAAATTCTTTCATTTTCCGTTCCAAGAGGTTGCAATGGCAAGGCAGACGATTTGCATGTGACAACATGCAGCTCAGAGCATGACTTACGCAAAAGAAGAAAATTTGATGTGTTTGGAGTCGATGTTGCAGACTTGAAGAAGAGGAATGCATTGATTCAGTGTTGGAAGTACATACACCTGGCCTCTTGCCATGGCTATCTGTACTCAAATTCATTTTGGTATTTGTTAGTAAGCCAAAAGCCAAGTCCAAGTCAACATACATATTTTAGATTCATTCTTTAAAGGTAAAAAAAAAAAGAGACAGAAATACTCGATTTTCATACTAAACTTCCAATATCTGAAATTTTACTGCCTCATGTTATTCTTGGTTAAAGCATTTTTTTCCCTACTCAATGCTTTTATAAAGAATAAAATATATATAAATGATAATCCCTAGATATTAAAAGGATGAATACTGACTGCTAAATAAACTATCTGAACTAAGCTTCCAATGTGGATTTTTTTTTTCTATACCAGGCATAGCACCAACATATCATGGACTATGTCATAATTTTCGCAATCTTCACAATTCAGAGCTCCTCACACATAGCTCATCACCTAATTTTAATAGCAAGATTAGTCAGATCTTCTAACTCATCTCTTCCATTTTTTCAACAAACTTCAAGAATTCCTAAAACAGAATTACAAGATGAAGTCTAAGACCCATTGAATTCTGATAAATTCTGTTTCTCTAACGTAAGGTTGTGTCCTCAAAGGCATACATCAACAATGTTAGTCTAGTGGACCAAGATAAATTGTTTGTTTCAAAGGAACACCAGTCCTATCAACACAGTCATTCAAAGAATGCAAGAATGACTTTCCAATTCCAAACTTTCCTGCTGTTGGGTAATTTCTACCAATTCAAGTGGTAAGTACAAACCTATTTTATCAATGTTAATGAGAAACCTTATAGGAATTTTACCCTTGTAAGTAGCTGTTTCATAATTCTCATAATCTGCTTCAGATTCATAAATTTAAAAAATGATTCCATAGTGCCAGTCAAGTGGCGCAGTGGTTAAGCGCTGGCTTTTCAAGCCAGCGGCCCCGGTTCGAGTCCCACATGTGAGGGCCAGTGACACTGCCCTCAAAAAAAAAAAAAAAAAATGATTCCATAGAAACATTACTAGTCAAATCTCCCAACATTTATTACAAGAGGTCATTCCATAAACAATGTTTACCTAGCTGTTGTTGGATGCTGCTTAACACTTGATGTAACCTGCATTTTAAAACTGAAACACATCATACCAATTAAACAGATGGCTACAGTATCAGAGCAATAGCTGATGATTACAAGCTGCAAAATTTGATAAACTAATCCATTCTTATCTAAAAGCATTATACACTTTTATTGTTAAATCGCAAACATTATTAAGAGAGAAAACTTTTTAATGAACATATTCATACCTTCACTGATCTGGTTCTCTGATAAAATCACACTTCCTGAGAGCAAGGGACCAACTGAACTTGAGTCTTCCACAGCCTGCCTCTTCTCAAAACTAAACTCCGGAAGTCTTGGAGCCTGCGGTCTGGTTTTTCTTGCAGGATTCAAGAAAAAACAGTAGGCACATCGAAAAGCTGCAGAGAATTTTTAAAAAATAAACAAAACCAAAGAAAACTCAAGGATTAATTAGATAACTCTCAAGATTACTTTTGCAAATAATCAAAGAACCCATCAAAAGTTATTTATCCCTTATGAAATTACATATGGTTTCAGTAATATTATGGCAGCATTCTAACCAAAGCTAATTTTAAGGCAGACTTTCTAATAATTATTAGAATGTTAATTTTAAAGAAAAAATAAGCTGCATAACACATTAACTAAGATCAAAATAATATTAGTAATGATCTATCTGTATTAAAGAATTACATTTCTAGGGCCTGCCGAGTGGCACGTTGGTTAAAAGCTGGCTTGGTACGCCAGCGGCCCAAGTTCAGATCCCATATAAGAGGGACCGTGATGCCACCCTCTGCAGCTAGGATGGTGAACAACAGCTCCACCTGGAGCTGGGCTGCTCTGAGTCCCCAGGATGGCAAAGCTGCAGCCCCTGCTGCAGTGAGCTGCCATAGGCTACACTGAGTGGCCGGCAGCCAGCGTGAGCAGCTGGCAGCCGGTATGAGCTGCCAAGAGCCGCTGTGAGCGGCCGTCCAGAGGCCGGAGGCCGATCTGCCTCACCTAAGAAGAGCGCAATGATGATACCAGCATGGGCCGGTGAAGCAATGTCCTCCACGGCTAGACTGAAGAACAAGGGGACAACAACTTGTCTGTTTCCCTTCCTCAGTTCCCCAATGCTGTTCCCCTCCCCTAATTCCTCAATGAAATCTTAAAAAAAAAAAAAAAATTACATTTCTAGTCACCAGAATCATTATTGTAAATCCAGAACCTTGCTCATTTGCCCAAGAACATGTAGTATGTCATACTTGAGAAGCATAATTAATTTAGCACAATATTTTTTAATAGTGGCTACACATGAGAATCATCTGAGGAGCTTTAAAAAGGGTTGATGCCTGGACCCCCACCTCTGGACATCATATTTTTGTAAAAGCTCTTCAGGTGATTCTGATGCACAGTGAGGGTCTAAGAACAGCTAGCCTAGAGGTTGTACACTGCATGAGGAAAATCTGAGTTGTCTTTCTTGTTTTGTTCTGTGTTCTAAAATAAAAACAATATGCCTGAACGATATGCACAGAGACAGTACCTAAAATAAAATGACATTACACAGGAATTGGCACAGAAATATTTGAGAGTAACTGCGCAATAATTCTTACCAATGTATTCAAATTCTTCTTTCAAAGCCATGCCATTATGAGAAAAACACTGCTGACATATAAGGGCATATCTACACCAAAAGGAAAAACAGGTTAGTTTCAAATGCAAACAAATCCCATGGGAGAGGCTGCATTAGCTATCACAGCTAATTTATATTTTAACAAAGCTAAATACGTCGTAACAGATTAGATGTTACTTAATGAACAAAAAACAATATTCTTTAAACATAACAAGAGCCAAAATTTCAATCATTCTAAAATATAATTTATACATCAAATTAAAAGTAAACTAAGAGGGCCGGCCAAGTGGTGCATTGGTTAAGCACTGGTTTTGGGATGCCAGCGGCCCCGGTTAGGATCCCACATGAGGGCCAGTGACACTGCCCTCTACAGCTAACAACAGCTCCACCTGGAGCTCGGCTGTGCGAGCCCCGGTGATGGTGTGGGCTGCAGCCCCTGCTGCAGTGGGCTGCCATAGGCTACAGTGAGTGGCCCGCAGCCAGCGTGAGCGGCCGGCAGCCAAACGTGAGCTGCCGGCAGCCAAGCGTGAGCTGCCAATAGCCGCGGTGAGCGACATCCAGAGGCCAGCGACCGATCTGCCTCATCCGGGAAGAGCGCAATGACGATACCAACAGTGAAGCAACGTCCTCTGCAACTAGACTGAAGAACAAAAAGACAGCAACTTGTCTGTTCCCCTTCCCTGATTCCCCAACGCTGTTCCCCTCCGCTAATTCCCCAATAAAATCTTTAAAAAAAAAAAAAAAAGTGAACTAAGAAACAGTCAAATGAATCCTTACTAAGTAAGAAGAAACATATTTAGTACCGAACACTTAAGTTTCAGTGTTTCCTAAACTATATTCCTGGGAATGACAGACCCCAAATCTGTGGTCAGATAAGATCAAAAAAAAAAAAAAAGCAACCTCTTAGAGATTCACAATGAGAAATCTTATAGCAAAGAAATAAATTTGGGCCAGCCAAGTAGCGCGTTGATTAAGAGCTGGCTTGAGATGCCAGCGACTCTGGTTCAGATCCCACATAGGAGGGCCAGTGACACTGCCTTCTACAGCTAAGATGGTGAAAAACAGCTCCACCTGGAGCTGGGCTCCTGTGAGTCCCCGGAGACAGCATAGCTGCAGCCCCTGCTGCAGTGGGCTGTTATAGGCTACAGTGAGTGGCCGGCAGCCAGCATGAGCAGCTGGCAGCCGGTGTGAGCTGCCAAGAGCTACTGTGAGCGACCGTCTAGAGGCTGGTGACCTATATGCCTCACCCCATCTGCCCCACCCGATCCGCCTCACCCTAGAAGAGCGCAATGATGATACCAAATGGGCCAGTGAAGCAATGTCCTCCACAACTAGACTGAAGAACAAAAGGACAGCAACTTATCTGTTCCCCTTCCCCGGTTCCCCAATGCTGTTCCCCTCCCCCAATTCCCCAATAAAATCTTTAAAAAAAAAAAAAAAGAAATTTAATTTTGTTTAGTTCAGTCCAAACGTTAATTTCTGCACATCATAATTCCTGTATTTCTCCCAGTTACACTTACACATCCTCCTCGTTTTTTATTTATATGTTCTGTTCTCTGTGTATGTACTTAACAAATATTTGGCCCTATCAAACAATATTCTGTTTTGGAAAACATGAAATTTATTATATTAACTTTAAATTTTAGCCTCTTTATTAAAGTGATAAGATTAACCAGTAACGTTGTCAAATATTTACTCTACTATCCTAAGAATTTTTTATAAGTCTATATTATAATTGCTCTGCTCACATCATACCTATCTTCCCAGAATTATTATTGTAAGGATCAAATAAAACAAAAATTAGAAAACCATTTTGAGAACTCTAAGTGCCAAATGTAAATTGTCTTTACTGCCATTAAAATTATTACCATCACCAAGGTCCAGTACATCTATAAAACTCCATTTTTTACAACCTGCCAAGTTTTCACTATTTATGTGCTCCTTAAGTTTAACAGTTTCAGTGAAATGAATCCATTTCTCTAAAAGTAACCTAAGAGTAGGATGATAATATAGTAGGATTACAATATTGTTTGTTATATATATATTTTTTTCTGTATTTTATCTAAATACTTGATCCAAACTCCTACTGAAAGACAATTGAATATGTCCTGTTTTGTAGGGCTATAAAATACTCCATTATGTTCTAACATAAGGAAACAGGAGCCACAAAACTGTAGAATATCTAGTACCTGTGCACACAACACACACACACACACACACACACACACCATGACCAACAAACTTTTTCTTTATTTTCATTTATCTACCATTCTAGTAAACATTACCTGTTTTGTGGACCATCACCAACTAAATACTCAACAATTCTATCTAGAGCACCTCGTTCTCGGGGGAGAATGGGTCTTGCTAAAGGTGGACCAGGAGGATGAAGACCTAGTAAATAAATAAACACACAAGACAAAAATAATAACATAATAAATAACAAAACAAAAATAATATTGACTCTTATAAATCTCTGTAGAGCATTCAAATTTTCATTAAAAATACTGCACTATAAAAACATATGTTTAAATATGTGCTAATTCATTTAATAGATTATACCAACATAATCTATTAAGAAATGAAACTATGTTGGGTTGTGCACAAACTAATTTGAAAATGCCCAGAATCTTAAAAGCTTATGTAATAATAAATTAGGGACTTCCACTTTGGATCCCAGAGTCACAGGGGTCAGTCATATTTACCTTCCCACCTTAAACAACTAAAATACTGTGCATTGAGTATCAGACAATGCAGGATAAAGATCTCTTGACAGACAAAGATCAAATCAGGTAAGCCCTACAATTGCCCCAGTTTGTTGCCTGGAGGAAGTTTCCAGGCAGCAGCTATGGGAGGATAAAACCAGGCAAAGTGAATCAGTATTCCCGAAATGACCCAATACAGCTGGACTGGGGAAGCCAAAGTAGCTTCAGTTCACAGGAAAGAGTAGAAGAGAATGCACAGGGCAAGAGCACCAAAGATCTGCAGAGGATCCTAAAGACTACTATCCAGCAGAGTACTGGTTGGTGCATGCACGTGAGGAGACTACCTGAAGACTGAGAAACAACTGCCCCTAAATATTAATGGTAACAGTGCTCACATGAGGCCAAAATGTTGCATGTTTCCACCAACCAGAGTGGAAAACCTCATAACTCACAGGTCACTGAATAAGTATTCATAGGAATTTTGTACAATAATATAAAAATTTTCAGCATCCAGTAAGGCATGACTCACTACTGGCATCAGATAAAAAATTATTAAGACATCCAAATAAGCAGGAAAATATGATCTGTAATGAGAAAAATCAATCGTAAGTGACCCAGAAATGATAGAGATAATAGAATTAGTAGACAAATACATTAAAACATATCTGACTATATTCCACATGCTTGAGAACGTAGAGGGAAAGATTCAATGTTAAGTAAAGACATAGAAAAAACTTAAAAGACCCTAACTGAACAGATGAAAACTACAATATCTAGGATGAAAAATCCACAGACAGGATGAATAGCAAGCACTTTGAACATTACAAAAAAATTAGTAAACAAAGATATAGCAATAGAAACCACAAAAATGAAACACAGAGAAGTAACTAAAAATATTTTTTAATGAAAAAAAATCAGTGGGCTGTGGAGCAACCTCAAGCACTCTAACATACATAAAGTTGGAGTCCAGAAGAAGAGGAGGGAGAAGGAAAAGAAAATAATATTTGAAGAAATAATGCACAAAAATTTTTCCAAATTTGATGAAAGTTATAAACCCACAGATCTAAAAAATCAACAAAACTTAAGCACAGAAAACATAATTTGCAAAAAGACACAGCATATTCAAATTGCTTAAAACTACTAATAAAGAGAACATTTTAAAGCAGTCAGAAAACGATACATTATGTACAGAGAAACAGATAAGAATGACAACAGATCTCTCATCAGAAAATATGCAAGCCAGAAGACAATGAAACAATATGTGTGAAGTTCTGAAAGAAAAACTATCAAATTAGAATTCCATATTAATGAAAATATTTTTAAAAATAAAGGCAAAAATGAAAACTTTTTCAGCCCTACAAAACTCAGAGTTCATCACTAGTAGAACTGCACTACAATAAATGTTAAAAGGAATTCTTCAAGCAGAAGGAAAATGATACCAGATGAGAAGCTAGATCTACAAAAGGAAAAGAGGAGTACCAGGTTACTATGTGGGTAAACATACAAAATTTTTGTTATTTAAATCTTTTAAGATAATTGGTTGCTTAAAGGAAAAATAATAATTTGTTGTGGGGTTTATAACATATGTAGAAGCAAAATGTATGACAACAATAGCACAAAGACCAGGAAGAGAGAAACGGAAGTATACTGTTGTTAGATTCTTAAACTATATGTGAACTGGTATCACTTACAGAAAAACTGTGATAAATTAAAGATTTATACTGTAAATCCCAAAGCACTCACTAAAATCATATAAAAAAGTAATACAGCTACTAAGTCAACAAAAAAGATAAAAATGGAATCATAAAAGATACTCAATCCAAAAGGCAGTACATAAGAAAGGTAACAGAACAGATGAGACAAATAGAAAAATAAAATAGTACAATAGAAGATTCTAACTCAAATCTAAACATATCAATCAATATATTGAATGTATGTGCCCTGAACATCCTCATTATGAGGCAAAGATTGTCAGAATGAATAAAATAGCAACATCCAACATACGCTGCCTACAAAAAAAAAAAATTTTAAATATAAAGAACAAATAGATTAAAAATAAATGATAGAAGAAATATAGATAAATATGCTAACTAGTACTAATCAAAAGAAATCTGAAGTAGCTTATTAACATCAAGCAGAGTAGATTTTAGAGCAAAGAATATCCTCAGAGATAAAAACTAATTTCATAATGACAAAGGAGTCAATTTATCAAAAGGGTGTAACAATCCTAAACTGTATGTACATCATAACAAGAGCTTAAAACACGTGAAACAAAAACTAGTAGAATCACAAAAAGAAACAGACAAATAACACCATTATAGTTGGGGATTTTCAACAGCCTTCTCTCAATAGCAGACAGAATAAACAGACAGGGCATCAGTAGTGATACAGTGCTGATACAGAACAACACTACCACCAACTTGACCTAATTGACATTTGTAACCACTCTACACAACAGGAACAGCATACAGTCATGAATTGCTTAACAATGGGGATACATGCTGGAAAATGTATCATTAGGAAATTTCATCATTGTGTAAATATCACAGAATGTACTTACACAAACCTAGATGGCATAGCCTACTACACACCTAGGCTGTATGGTACAGCCTTTTACCCCTAGGCTACAAACCTATACAGGATGTTACTGTACTGAATACTGGAGGTAATTATAACACAATGGTAGTATTTGTGTACCTAAACATATCTAAACAGGAAACTACAGTAAAAATATCGTATAAAAGATAAAAAATAGTACACCCGTATAGGGCACTTATCATGAATGGAGCTTGTAGGATGGGAAGTTGCTCTGGGTGGGTGAGTCAGTGAGTGAGTGGTGAGTGAATGTGAAGGCACAGGACATTGCTGTCCACTACTGTACACTTTATAAACACTGTCCCACAAGCCCTCCACCTGCTTCCTTCCAATGGGGTCAGGAATAGACCACCAAAGCTGTCAATGCTGCTCCATGAATTGTGGACTAGACTGATTGGACAAATATCAAGGACAAATTGGCTGGGTAAGGCATAGATCACCATATTTGTGGGGACTCTCAGGGGCGAGTGAAAGACAGTCTGAGGATCAGTAGGAATAAGAAATCACGATGATGAGACAAAAGAATTTATGGACTGTCATGGCAATGTAGTTTTGGCTATTGTATGTTGGAGCAGTGGTCTGATTAAAGAACTTTGTAGTATTCATAAAAATGAAAAAAATGTTTTACATGGAGAGGGTATAGAATTGAAGACTCAATATGTTTACTTTGGACATTTGCTTTTGGTTCCATTGACCCTATTTGGCACAAAGAGCTCTTTCTGGCATTGATGGAAGAAATAAAACTTATTTATGCTTTACATCATTACAAACCTAAAAATATTTCCAAAGTTCAGGGACAGACTAGTTCCACATCACCACCGAAAGATTTACTAAAATGACAGTGGCACTTAATTCTTGTTAAGATAGTTCCTGTAGACCTGTGTCCTTATACAGGATCTTAGGTCCTCAATAAAGAATTTACAGCCATATACTCTGAAGACCATCAAGCTAGATCTGGGAGGGCTGTAGCCCCCTCTGAATATGTAGTGCTAGGGGACAGGTTCCTCGGTACTGAGACAGGTCAGCCCTCAAAACTGAAGGCCTGTGAGTGAGAATCTACTGCCAAGCCCCACAGATACTGATCCCATTAAAGAAAAATAAATTCCTCCTGAACCATATGTCCTCCATTTCTTACAGCAAATTCATCTCTATTATAATCTTATGGGACTACCATCATATATGCAACCCATTGTTGACCGAAACATCATTATGTGACACATAATTATATACATTCTTTTCAAATGAACACTTATCAAAACAGATGATATTCTGAGAAATAAAACAAGACTCAATACATTTTGGAAGATTCAAATAATACAAAGTATGTTTTCTGGCCACATTAGAATTAAATTAAAAATCAGCAACAGAAAGACATCAGAAAAATCTCCAAATATTTGGATACTAAATCATATATATCTAAAAAATCTAGAGTTCAAAGAAAAATTAAAAAGGAAATTAGAAAGTATTTGTAAGTGTGTAAAAATTTTAAAAACATCAAATTTATGATAAGCAGCTAAAGCAGCATTTAGATGAAAATTTGTAACACTAAACACCTAGAAAACAAGATAGGTCTAAAATCCATGAATTTGGCTTCCACCTTAAGAAGCTAAAAAAAGCAAAGAGCAATGAAACCCAAGGTAAAAAGAATAAAGGAAATATTAAAGATAAATAATAATAAAGATAAATAATAAAAATTAAAAAGAAAAGAAAAGAAAATAAAAACACAAAAATAATATTGAAAAAGGTGGTTCTTTGTGAAGATCAATAGAACTGGTAAACCTCTAGCCAGACTTATCAGAAAAAGAAATGGGTAAGGTACAAAATACTGATTGTTGGAAAAGTCATGACATATTTTTCTGTTTTTTGTTGCAAAAATGCGTCATGACTTTTCCGACAACTCACTACTAATATCATGAATGAGAGAAATGGCATAAATCCAGATTATAAAGATATTAAAAAGATAATAAGGGTATATTATGAATAACTTTATGCCAAATAATTCTATAGGTTAGGTGAAATAGACAAATTCCTTGAAAGACTATACCACAGCTCACTCAACAAGAAATAGATAACCATTCAATAAGCTAAAATTTTGTTAAGAATTTTTGCATCTGTGTTCATGAGGGATATTAGTCTATCATTTTTCTTTAAAAATTTTTAATTTTTAGTTTTAAAAAAACATCTTCTACAAATAAAAGACGAGGTAAAAATGTTTCAACCTATAATTTCTACCTAGTAAATATATTAAGAAAGAAATAATATCAATTCTACATAAACTTGTCTATAAAATTGAAGATAAGGGACTCTACTCATACTGTAAGGCCAGCATTACGCTGATACCAAAACCAAACTAAGACATTACAAAAAAGAGAGAGAGAGATCTAGATATGCAGATATATATATATACTACAGATGAATATCCCTGAGGAAAACTGATGTATATATTTTTACAAAATTTTAGCAAATTGAACCCAACAATATTTATAAAAAATAAAAGTCATGATGAAGTGAGATTTATCCCAGGAAAGCAAGGTGGTTTAACATTTAAAAATCAATCAATGTATTTCATTATATGAACAGATGTTAAAACAAAAAAAGTAAACTAAAACCCCATCTCAATAAATGCAGAGAAAGTATTTGACAAAATCCATAATCTATTACTAATAAAAACCTTCAGCTCACTAGGAATAGAAGGGTTCTACTTCTCCAACCATAAAAAAGCTATCTAGATTTAAAAAAAAAAAAAATCTACAGCTAACATCATGCTGAATGGTGTAAAAGTAATTGCTTTTCTCAGATCAGCAATAAGGCAAGGATGCCTGCTCTCACCACTTCTATTCAACATTGTACTAAAGGTTCTAGCTAGTGTAATAAGGCAAGAAAAAAAAAATAAAGGAATCAAGATTAAAAAGGAAGAAGTAGGACCATCTTTACTCACAGACAATGTGATAGTCTATATTGGAAATACTATGAAATTTATAAAAAAAAAAAGCTATAAGAACTAATAAGTGAATTTAGCAAGATTATAGGCTACAAGATCAATATACAAAAATCAATTGTACTTCTACAGATATTAACAATGAACAATTAGAAATAGTTTTTTAAAATACCATTTACAATTTGATCAAAAATATAAAATTAGATGTACATTTAACCAAAAAATGTGCAAAACCTATATAATGAACACTATGAAACATTGCTGAGAGAATTAAGATCTAAATAAATGGAGAGATATACTGTGTTTGTGTAATAAATTAAGCAATATCAGAAGAGAGGAATAAAGAGTATGGGGTAGAAGATAGCTAGATAATTTACATCATATAAAAACAGTAACAACAAGAATAAAGAGTTACACATTCAAACTTTATGAACTATAACTCCACAATCTCTGAAAAGTGAAAGAGAACTGTTTGCAGGAGATAACTCTGAACTGAGACCCACACAGAAGAAGGCACTGAGAAGAAAGTGGGGAAATAAAATAAGTAAGATGTGATGCTTGCCTTTGTAAAAAAAAAAAAAAAAAAAGGCAGGATGAACATAAAAGTAAGATGGGCAGTAATGGAGGTTTACATGGAGACCTCATAGAAAACTTTGAAACAAAATGAGGCTTTGTTGGAACAACTCTTGCAATACAAAGATACAAGGTTTTCAAAAAGACTATAACAAAAATTTTAACACATTCAAGAATGGCTTTAGAGTAGAAATATTATATAACTTATTTAAAGAATAAGAAAAGAAGATGTTTTGTAAATAATCACAAACCTAAAGGCTGTTACCATCTAAAAAAAAGTCAAATGATGTCAAAATTGTAGCTATTAGTAAATAAAACTTAAATTCTAGAATACGCTCTGAGTATTACAAACCAAGTACATTTCTCAGATTTTGTTATTTGTTTACTTGTATTAACAACATTCAATCATTACCATCAAAAAATAAAGTTTAATGCAGACATTGTCATCCCTCATCAAATTTTCAACTTGAAGAAGCATGCCAAATTAGATTTTGAAAGCATTTAAGTCAAGTTAACTTATGCTGGAATCTTTTACTTCTACACGTTTAAAATGAAAATGTTCATAAAGGAATCTGGATACATAAAACAACAGATTTCACAAAAATATCTTAAACCCTTTACATACTTAATAACTTTTAAATAATGCATCTTTGTATTCATACTATTAAGGATAACAGTAATTAATACAAACATCAAGAGCAATCATTGTAGGAATACTGGTCATTTTTACACAGCTTGGCAAATTATCAAGTACCTGCTGGTTATTAATTTTCAAACATATGGGAGCCCTGTGGTAATACACATTAAATTGATTCTCTTCCACAAATATGGCATAATGAAAAAATGAATTATTAATCTTCTCTATAAGAAATCACTTAACTCATTCATATTTTTGGCAATGTACAACTTAAATACAAACAGTCTTTTACAAAGAAACTAACTAGTAAAATATGTTATACTTACATGATCATGAAATTTAGGCCATTATTCCTTCTATAACCCTATTCTTACGTGTGTAATACAGTTTTTATTACTTTATTTAACTTGCTAGATTTATGTTTCTTTAAAACTAGATACACAAATGTATATAATATATGCATTCTCACAAAAACAATTTATTTCATTAAACAAGAAATAATTTTATAAATCATGACTATCTCAAATCAGTCAGATAACAGCTGAAAGATGAATAATTTTCAATTTAATTTTTCTCAGTGTCACAAAATATATGGCTGCCTTAAGAGACATCATTATATGTAAAATTTTAAAGTTTTTTCAACAACTATTTTTAAAATTATGATTTGTATACATTTCATTTGTAAACAGATTTCTTAGTTTGTTTATAAATTAATAGTTTTGTTTTCTAAAATCTTATGTTGCTGGTTTTGAAGGAAGAACAGGAAAAAATCTACTGTAATAGTAATATTTAGATTATTTACTGATTTTATTACATCCACGTAAGTGTCCTGACTACCTGATATTAACTACTGACTAGCCTCAAAATCATTATAAATTATGTTAATAATTTGTCATAATATACCAAACTAATCTAAATTAGAATTAAATACCCTAAAAGAAAATAATTTACTATAATATTCAAGAATCTGACATGGGAATCTACATAAAATATTGTGATCTGCTAAAGTAGTAGACTTCTAAGTCCCAATCACACCCCAAAAGAAAGTTACAGGGTAATATAATCTATTATTCTCTAAAAATGCAATCTTCTCCTAGTGATCTACCACACTAAAAAAAGAGAATCCAAAGAAATGAAATACAGTAAAGGCAGTATGTTAATTTAATAGGACTTTATGCTTTAAAGTATGCCAGTAAAAACTAATTTTCTTTGGGTTAAAGAAAGAACAATTTACCAGCCCATATTAACAATAGCAGTATTATACACCACAATGAAGGCATATTCTTCCTGAAATACCTTAAGTAATTGTCATGTTTAAAAATATATGTGAAGGGTTTAGCAAAAAGCATGAATATATTCCAAAAGTGTTCTCTTCTATCCCTATTTTATATAAATCTGGAGCCACTCTAAAGCTGAATATAAAAAGATATGCTATACTGTTGACTACAGAATACTACAAAGTTTTATTGCCATTTAAACAAAGAAGCCATAACAGTTAAATGAGCTCAAGAAATAGGTTTCAGTATCACAAGGTGCCAGCTGTAAAGAGTTATGGCTAATTGAATATGGAACTCCTGCTTAATCAGATAACTGCTTTGCAATTTCCAAATGAAATGCCATTTCCATACTGTCTGAAAACGGCCCGTTTTATTGGTAACCAGAGAAAACAATATAAACTGTAAATAACATTAAGTGCTCTGTTTACCCATTCCAGGCACTGAAGTAGCAGGGGATCCGAGACGTCTTGGTAACACATTTGATGATAGGGCTGGAGTACCAGTTCTTTCCGGGGGTCCACCAGGGGCTGAAATGTCCTTTGGTGGTCCAGGAGACACTGGAACTTGTGGGAGAGGACCCTTGCTAGGGCTTGCTGGTGCTGGAGAAAGGTTTCTTTGAGCTGCAGTTCGCTGACGAATCTCTGACAATAAGAATAAAAAGTATATATTAAATAACCAATATACCACATTAGCCAATACCGCAAGTATTGCTTACATTTAATAAAGTCGTGTGCCACCAGAAGGCATCTTTAGGGCCAGAATTGCTTGGAATAAGAAACCTATAAAATGTAACATTGAAAACTGACTGTAACAGAATTCTCTAGTTCAGCTGCACATAGGTATTTACACAGCAAGCCTTGATCTCAGTCCATCTACTGATATCACTCTTTGGGATAAATTCAAATAAAATAAAATCATCATCCAATTGTGTGTCATGTCTTTTACAGTAATCCTTTCTAATTTATGATAAAGAAATTTATCAGAATTGGCGAAAATTACAGATTTGTTTTTCAAGATAAAATTAATAACTTCAAGAAATGAGTGAATAAGTATATTCTGCAATTATCAAATAATTTATGAGGTAATTAATTTACATAGTCACAGAAATCATGAAAAAATAGTCTTTAAAAATAGTTTTTACTATTAGGTACCATGCCCATTCTCTTTTATACTATTGTTATCTTTTTAGTAAATTTTTTTTGGCAATACATTCAATAAAGGAAAACTTCCACTAGGCATAAATAATGTATCACCATAAGTAAATCTTATCTTGAGTGGCAGGAATGACTTTCTGTAACATGCCAAATCCAGGCTACCATCTTTTTGTAGTTTTATTGAAATACAATAATGCTCTTTTGTTTATATATTGTCTATGGCTGCTTTAAGAGTTGAGTAGTTGCAACAGAGACCGTAAGGCTCTCAAGGCCATTTATTATATTTATTATCTGGCCCTTTACAGAAAATTTCATGATCTCCTAACTCAGTAACATAAAATGCAATTCTATCATTCCCGATTCCCACTAATATCTTACTTGAATGTTGATGGTAAGATCTCAAGAAACACTTACAGTTTTTTTAATTCTACACATCACATTAAATTATCACAAATATTGAAATAGTAGGCTGAAACTAAATAAGTTAAATTTTAATAGGCATGACTGGTAAAAATGCATACTTCCAAAAGCAAAATACTTTAGATTTATACTCTATTTGACAGTTAAAGATTTTCATGACAAGTTCATTGCGATCCAAAGCACAGCTTTAGCATCTGATTTCAGTTTACCACAATCGAGTCTACTAGTTAAGAACCTGGGCCCTGCAGTCAGAAAGGGGTGGTTAACATTCTGGCTGTTGCTAATATTTCCCTCAAACGGGTTAACTTCACTAAGCCTGTTTCTTTCTCTGTAAAATTAGGATAATATTCTTAACTTATATAATTGTCATGAGGGTTAAATAAGATAATATCTATAAATAGATAACTCAACATTTGTTGAATACCTAATTTTTCAGATGACAGTGTTTTCACACCACTGGGTATTTTCAAATGACAGTTAGTTATAATTACTAGGACCAACTGACTTTCCATTGACTCTTCATGTAGTTGCTAATCTAACCAATGCAATACTAAATTACAAGCATGTCATCATTATATAAATGAAACTGTCTTTATTTGGCTATTTTCCATGACGTTTACATAGAAAATTTCCCATTTTACCTGGACTAATTATATCTTAATATCTCCTACAAGTTAGCTGGTCACTTACTGATCACAAGCGACACCTTAAAAGATAGTTACACATTAAGAAAGCCATTAAATGCTTCTAAAGGTACTGAGATCAATGAAATCATGTTAAGATTGGGTCATTTAAATTAATTTTAAAAAACAAGGCATCAAATATTGTAAATCATTTTTTGCAGATTTTCAGGTAAAACATAACTCAAAAAATGACATTTTCTTCCAGATAAATAAACGTTTTTTTAACATAAATGAGTAACATAGTTGTTTACTACAAAAGTTTAACCTTTATTAGACTACATTAAAAGTAGCTATTATCCTTTTACTTCTTGAATAAAGCCTTGAGGCTGCTTCTTCTGAATGTGAATTTATTCTAAAAATTAACCAAAGAACACTTTCACCATTCTTCATGTGCTACTGAAAAGGGAAGTCTATAGCTAACTAGTAAGCAAGGAATACCATGTCTGGCATTCCATAACAGACACTTTGCTTAATAATGTCTAAATTTAAAGTTAGGCAGACAGAGGGGCGAAATGGAAGAGTCAGGAAAGGGAAAAAAGGTTTCATCGTTTTCAAAGGAAAAGTAACAAAGAGTTACAATATCAATAGTTAAAAATAGCTAATGATACAATCTAAATCTATATTTGCTAAAGTGTAATGAAATACAAGTATTCTGGTAGTCTCAATTTAAAATAGCTAAGATTTCTCAGTTTTAAGTCACTTGCCATTCACAAAAGCCTTGTACTATATTTACTCCAAAAAGTTTCTAGTACTCAACAAAGTAGTGATATTGGTTACAGTCAACACTTCCTACACTTAAATATAAAAAGGCATCCCCCAAAAAGATTTACCAAGCATTCCACATCTATCTGGTAAAGTATCATAAGGAATGTTCCATAAGATCAATTCTTGATCTGAGGGTGTTTTAACATACTTATCAATGATCAGTCAATGATTTGATAAAAGTCACTCTCACTGAATATGAGAACATGTCTATATTTTCAAATTCAAAATGAAGTAAATAAAATCAAAATAAGATTTAGAACTACAATACCACAATAAACAAAAGGAAAAAAGTTTAAACTAATGATAAAACAGGATGGTTGCTAAAGCATAGACTCTGGGATTAAAGTATCTTGATTTAAATTTTAGCTCCACCCTGGTTATTAGATGTGCGTATAGCCTTTTCCAAGTTAATAACATCTCTAAGCTCAGGTTCCTTATAATGTGAATATTTACCTTTCATGGTAAGATTTAATGAGACCCTCATTGCAAAAAGGTTAGCCAGAACACAGGAAAAGTACTTAAAAGGCAATAACCAATGCAAATAGTATACATCTAAAGGTTCTAGAGATTATAATAAATCAAAAACCAAACGGGCCGGCCGAGTGTCTTAGTTGGTTAAGAGCGAGAGCTCTGAGCAACAGGGTCGCCGGTTCGATTCCCACATGGGCCAGTGAGCTGCACTCAAGCTGAGCTGCCAACAGGCAACAGAATGGCTCAGTTGGTGAGAGCATGTGCTCCTAACAACAAGGTTGCCGGTTCAACTCCCCCATGGGATGGTGGGCTGCACCCCCACCTCCTCAACCCCCCTGCAACTAAGATTGAACACAGCACCTTTGAGCTAAGTGGCCATGAGCTGCCGAAGGGTGGCCAGATGGTGACTGGGCTTGGAACTGAGCTAGCTGCGCCCTCCGCAACTAAGATTGAAGAACAACAACTTGGTTGCTCCCCTTCCCCAATTTCCCAACACTGTTCCCCTCTGCCAATTCCCCAATAAAATCTTTACAAAAAAAAAACAAAAAAACAAAAAACCCAAGCAACCTAGAATTTCTAAATCAATTAAAATAAAAGATATGAATTTACAAGTTAAATGTTTTCCTAAAGTTATGTGTAAACTTGTTTAAATGTGTAACTTCACAATTTATGTAAAAACTTAAATCTATAACTCTAGCTTGCTATTAAATAATTCTTGAGATGAATGGGCTATAATACGAATAGTTATCTTAATTTATCAGATTTTAAATATGTTTCTTTACATACTGGTGAAAGGTTTTGTCTTTGTTTTGATATTAAGCTGTAGTACGAAGAACACCATACAATAGTTAGGAGGCCTGGATTTTCATCCTAGCTGACACCACCTGTTTTTAAGAGAACTAAAAAGTCTTTTATTCACTCTGGGTATCAGATTTCTTTAGAGTGTTGGCAGAACTACAAACACAATCCTCATATTTTCCCTAACACTGGTCAAAGACTTTCAGAACTATTGTGTCCAGTTCTAAGCTTCGTAAGAAAAACTTTCAATTAATTTTAGTAATGAGAAAAAAAAAAAAAATCTTTAAGTCTATGAATGACTCATATGCAGATGTGGAAACTTAAATTTAGGGTGAATTTGGCTCTTTAGAAGTGTGATTATGAGATGTAGTTAACTGGGATATGAGGATGTATCTTCAGGAGAGTTTCTATTTTTCAATTTATATATATTCAGGTCTCTATTGTTTAAATTTATATAAATATATCTCCTTTAAAAAACCAAAATAATAAAGATCTGACATCTTTATCTGGCATCTGACATCTCTTACTTTCAAATATTCTAAACTCTATATTCAGTGTAACATCTTCACATCCTCCTCACACTAACCGCTTTTAAATACGGCTTCTGCCATCTACTTCTACTTCTCTGCTGAAACTGTTTTCTCAATCAATTGGGGCTTTCTATAAACAGAAATGACTCCATAACATAGGGGTAAAGATTTTTTAAAAAAGATAAACTTCCCCAACATTTCATTCCTCAATAGTACATAATCTGGTTTTTGTCCTCCTTCTTAGCTACCACAGTATCACCCACCACTGGAAGTATCACTGCTTTAGTTACATCACCATTATTGTTATTAGCATAGCTGCTCTTTGTCTGCTAGGAACTACACTAAGCACTTTATGTGAGTTTTACTAATTTCATCAATATTTAGACCAACTCTTTGAGATAACTCCTATCCCCAGTTTTCAAAAGGAGAAACCAAAGCTCAGAAGCTAAGTAACTTGCCAAAAGTCTCACAGTAAAATAAGATGGAGCCAGGATTCAAATCCCAGTTTTTATGACACCACCACCCTCACTCTGTTACACAACCTGTCAGATACAATGATCTCATCTGTCTTCTACTTACTTGACCCTCTGCAGACGATGGCAGTGGATGCTATCTCTACTACACTTCAACTTTTTTTGATGTCAGTTTAATTCTGTTGTTAACACTGACCATTCCTACTGCCATTTTCCTGGGCTCCTGTTTCTCAATCCACCCTTACATGTTAATGTTCCCCAGGATTTTGTTCTCTTACTCTATTTTCTCTCCCTGGGCAATACACTCAATTCCATAGTTTCATTAACTGTCACCCATACTTCCCAATGATTCCTAATCTGTATCTACAATCTCAACCTTTTTCCTGAGCTCCATATAAGCCAAACCACCTGGATGTAATTCCTACTAAATAGTTCCAAAAGCAAATTCATTATCTTCCACAAAACTACTCCAATTCTTATGTTCCATATCTTGCTTAAAACACTAACGTCTAGGGCCAGCGCTGAGTGGCTCATTGGTTAACCCTGCGTCGGGCGCAGCTGATCTCACAGATTCATCGCACACAAATTCTCAAACATCTAACAGTTACCTTAAGCATCGTGATTAGTCGCTTCCGAATCTTCCCCCGCTACCGTAACCTGTCGCCAGTCAGGTTTGTGACTTAGTACAGTAAACACGTATTTCATAGCAGCATCTTTATGTGCAATGAATCTGTGAGATCAGTTGCGCCCGACGGAGGGTTAAGAGTTGGCTTGGGAGAGCGAGTTGAGCAGCAGGGTTGTGGGTTCGGATCCCACATGAGGGCCAGTGACACTGCCCTCTACAGCTAAGATGGTGAACAACAGCTCGACCTGGAGCCGGGCTGCTGTGAGTCGCCGGCAACAGCGTAGGCTGCAATGGGGCTGCAGTGGGCTGCCCTGAGCTACTGTGAGTGGCCAGCCGCCAGCGTGAGCAACCGGCAGCGAGAATAAGCTGCCATGAGCCCCCGTGAGCGCCTGTCCAATGACCAGCGACCGATCTGCTTCAGCCTGGAAGAGCGCAATGATCACAATACCAACATGGGCCAGTGAAGCGATGTCCTCCACAACAAGACTGAAGAACAAAAAGGACAGCAACTTGTTTGTTCCCCTTCCCCAGTTCCCCAATGCTGTTCCCTCCCCCAATTCCCCAGTAAAATCTTAAAACAAAAAAACAAAACAAAACAAAAATCTAACATCTAACCATCTACCCAAGCCAAAAACCAAGGGGATATCTTGACTCCTCCTCTCACTCCCCAATTTCCAAATCTGATTGCCATCAAGTCTTGTCAATCTATTCTTAAACCTGAATTCTCTTAAATCTCTTCCTTTGCCACAACGTTAGCTAGTGTAGGCCTTTACTGCTTACCTATAAATATGTCAGATGATATCCTAATTGATCTCCATGTCTTCAGCCTTGCTCTCTCCAATCCATCCTCCATTTTACAAAATGAAAAAATGTTTTTTCTAAAAAGTAAAATTGATCTAAAATGCAAAGCCTCCAGTGGCTTTCCAAGTTGCCTATAAAACAAAGTCCCAAACTCCATAATCTTTCATACAAAACCCTTCATAATTATCCCTCCCTCAGCTAAACCCTACTACCCTTTTCAGGCATTCGGCAATATTTGCAATCCCTCAGTGTGCCAAGTTGTTTCTCTCTTCTTGTCTGCATGTGAAGTAGACCTGAAGAGTCCCTCAAAACAAATTGTTATTGAAACTTATAATGCATTGTGTTTGTGCTTACCTTTATTGTGGTCCTAAGTATGCTAAGATTATTTACATGTGAAGACCCTTTTTTAACCAAGAGCTAATAGGTAGGAACTGCATCTTTGTAGCACCAGGATGTGGCAAGGTAACTGGTACAGAGTATGAGCTTAATAAAGGTCTAAGAAAAAAGCTTACTTTCCTCCTGTATTTCAATAACAAATTTCCAACTATCTATTACCCAAATTACACGGTAAAGTAGGCAAAGTAATGGCACCCAAACACATCCACTTCCTCGTCCTTAGAACTTATAAATACGTTATGTTACATGCAAAAGGAATTAGGGTTACAGATGAAATGAGGACTGTTAATCAGTTGAATTTGTGTTGCCTGATGCACTGAGAATTTCAGCCTAACTCAGGAGACCAAAAAAGCTATCTTCAAGCAAAAAAAAAAAATCGCTAATTATACTAGTACCACTTGCTAGCCTTTAGCTAAGTTTATTTTTTTTGTTGCTCTGCTTTTTAAATTAAGAATACATTTTGCAGGCCAGCTGAGTGGCACGTTGGTTAAGAGCTGGCTTGGGATGCCAGCAGCCCAGGTTTGGATCCCACATATGAGGGCCAGTGACACTGCCATCTACAGCTAATAACAGCTCCACCTGGAGCTGGGCTGCGCGAGCCCGGCAACGGTGTAGGCTGCAGCCCCTGCAGAAAATCATTAAAATAAAAAAAAGAATACATTTTGCTTTATGATTGTTTATCTCAACATTTACTTTTTTTCATCACCTTGATTTATTTCTACTCTAATTTGTCTCCTATTTCTCTCAATTTTAAACAAACTGCACCATGCAATTCACCAAGGTCCCATTTGGTAAATTACTATTTTACAACCAAATTTAAACCAAATTCATGAATTCTAAAAAAAGTTAATTTCCTTAAACTCACACATTTATTAAGCAATCACTATGAATAAGGTACTATTGAGAGGGATTCAAGAGCTGTGGCTAGCAAAGGTAAAACAGAAATTAGAAAATACACTCATGCAAGGTTAAGTGCTATAAAAAAGGAACCAACAAAGTACCATGGAGGGTCCAAGAAGGAGAAGATTAAATTCAGTGATGAGATGAAGAATGGGTTCATGGTAATAGCATTTAAGATGAACACTGAAAATGGACGGGGATAGAAATGCCTTTTTTACCTTTATTAAGATACATGTGGCAGTTTTAAAATAAGAGTCCAAAATTCTCTGATTTGCCTCCCATCAAATGGGGGAAAGAAGATGTATATGTCACCTCCTTTGAATTGGTGCTCTGATACTGTTTGATCATGAGAATATAGGTGTGCCGGTTTTCTGGACTACTTTCTGTCTCTTGGGCTGCTTGGTCCTAGACCCAGCCACCACGTTAGGAGCAAGCCCAAGTGACCCCATTGGAGAGGTCCATGTGGAGCTGAACCAACAGCTAGCACCAACTTCTCAACCATGTGATGAAGCCGTCCTGGTAGTAGATCCTCAGTCCCAATGTAGCTCCAGCCAATCTGAGAGAGGGATAAGATGTCTCTACCAAAACTTGCCAAAATTACAAATTTATGAGCAAAACAAGTCAATGTTGTTTTAAGCCACTAAGTTTTGGGGCAGTTTGTAACATAATAGATAACTGTAACAGTATAGATATGACACTTAAGTAAATTTACTATTTTATTAGGTGTTTTCCAGATTTTCTTCATCAAATGTACATCGCTAAAACAACAGCATAATATGAAGTACCATTCCATTTGCTATCAAGATCAAAAGAGGTTAATGATTTCTACTTTAATCTTCAATATATCCCATGGAACACAAGTGAGTAAACTCTAAAAACTTACTTAAATAAGTTGCAATCCATTTGCTAGAGCCATTAAATTTTTCTGCAATACTTATTGATTTCAAATTTAGCTGTGGCAGGATACAACTGACTTTTCTTTTGCTAATTTCATTAGTAGAAATGTAGTGTTATGTACAAAGGTAAAAGAGAATATATAGGTGACTTCCTTTTAAAACAAATATAGAAGGGTCTGTTGAGAATTTATTTTAGCTATCAGATGTCATCATCCAATAATCTTATTAGCCTCCCTACTTCAGCCATTCACTCCTACGGTTGTATCTAGTCACATATCCAGTCATATATCTTTGCCATTAAGGATAACTACATCCCTTTCAAGTTCAAGCATCCCCACTCTCAAACAACACTTACCTTTCCAGCTTATTTCCTCTATTATTCTTTTAACTCCAAGGGGATCTACAATCCATTAATTATTAGTTATTAAAGGGGTCAGCAAACATTTTAGACTTGGTCGACCATATACAGTTTCTGTTGCATATTCTTATTCTTTTGTTATTTCTAAGAACACTTTAAAAATGTAAAACCAATTCTAAATTCAAAAGCCATATGAAAGAGATGTTGGCCCAGATTTGCAAGCTGTAGTTTGCAGACCTCTATATTAATACTGCCAACACCTTTTAACTGTCCATCATCCCCCTCTCATGTCCTATTTCCCTCATGATCATCTTGGATTCCATAATACAGTGTTATAATCACTCCCTTGTATACAACTTCACTTCCCTGCCCCTTTATCCCTTTATCAAACCCATTAGGCAAAACCCCAGCCCTGGTTAAAGCCAATTCCATGCCTGTGTCCACATAGCTAAACACAACTGGAAAACACACACAACCATGCTTTAAATTCATGACCATTAACTTTAAGCGGATGTTAGTGTCCCCTGGCCTTCCTACATTTTCCTAATCCATTTAGTCTCTCACTCTCCCAGAGAATTATTGTATACCTTCTCTTCAAAACCCCAACATCTTCCCCATCCCCACTCTCATTAATAAAAAAGATAAAACCAGAAAAAAATTCCCACCTACTCATATCTCTGTTTTCTCTCCTTACTGTAGATGAACAGTGCACATTCCTATCAAAAGCCAACTCCTCCATCTGTACCCTAAACCCCACCCCTTCATGTCTCCTCACAGGCGGTTCTCCATCAATTGTCTCCACTCTCCTTCATCATCAATTATTCTGTGTCTTCTGGGCCATTCCCAGTAGCACACAAACATGCTATCATGTCTTTCCTACAGAACATACTTCCCCCTCTAGTTGTCCATTTTTCCACTCCCTTTTACTCAAAAGAATTGACTCATGATTGTCTCCAACTTCTCTACTCCCATACTTTCTTTTTTTTGTTTTGCATTCTTTTATTTATTGCATCTATGCACATGTTTTATGTACAATACTTGGTTCTCTCAAAGAATCTTACAAAGGTGTTCTATTGGTAATTTTCCCCAAAATAAATTCAGGTAAAATAGATCTTTGTGCACTTCATGGACTACCAAAACTTGAGACTTCATTACTGATTTTGGTTTGAGGCCATACATACAATTCAGAATATACATAAACTAAGTTAAGGTGATAAAAGTGGGCTGAAAGAAACCACAGGATTCAGAACAATTACACTGTGTATTTTGTTTGCATTAGAGTCATGATGTGAACAGCAGATGTGTCTACTCCCATACTTTCTTAAATTCACTGTCATCAGGCTTTTGCCCCCATTCTTCCACCAAAATTGTTCTTTTCAAGGTCACCAAGGACCTCAGCACTGCTAAAATCAAAGTTGAATTCTCAACCCCAAACTGGCAGCAGTTTCATCACAGATGACTACTACTTTGAAACACTCTTAAATTAGCATTCCAGACTCCACACTCGTCTGCGTTTCATATCTCCCTGACCATACTCAGTTTCTTTTACTGGTTTGTCTTCATTACTCCCAATATCTTAATGTTAGAGTGCCTTAGGGTGGCCTTGGTCTTTTCTTTCTTCACAGTTACATCCTTGGTAATCTCATCCAGTCCTATGGTTTTAATATCTAATATCATCCACATACTGATGACACGCAAATTTATATCTTCAGCCCAGATAATTCCTGTTTGCCAGACTCACAGTCAACTGCTTCCTTAAAATCTGCACTTGGATGTCTATCTAGTAGACATCTCAAATATACATGTGAAACCCTGTTCTTCACCTCACCTCAACCCCCCTCCAAAAAGTGTTCCACTTCCAATATCTACCATCTCAATCAATGGCAATTTTATCTGCCCAGTTACTCAGGCCAAAACACTAGAGGTCAGCTCCTACTCCTTCTTCTCTGACCCTATATTCAACCCACCAGGAAACCTTCCACCTTCAAAATATGCAATATCTTACTACTACTTAAACCACCTCTAGTGTTACTAAATCAAGGTCCAAGTCATTATTAGATTACAGCAATAGCTTCCTAGGTAGTCTCCCTGCTTCCACCTTTGCTTCCTTTGTAGCCTCAACACAGTAAACTTCGCTTTAACACATAATTCAGATGATGTCAATGCCCTGCTCAAAACAAAAAATAAAACAATTTTTTTTTAAATCATTGAAAATTGAAATTCTTATGGTCTACATTCTACAAGGCCCTATATGATATGATCCTTTGCTACCTCTATTACTGCTTCTCACACACTATCCACATGCTTCAATCCAGTCCAGCCATACTGGACTCCTTGCTATTTCTAGAGCAGTCTGGATATGCTCTCTACTCCATCTTTATACTTACTGATTCCTCTGTCTGGAATGTTCTTTCCTCAGATATCTGTAGGGCTCATTATCTCACTTACTTCATGTCTTTGATCAAGTGTCACCTTATCAATGTGGCCTACCCTGACAACCCTATTTAAAACTTCAACCACACTTACTCAAGGCACTCCCTATACCAATTCGTTAACGTCTTTATTTTCACATATATATGAAAATATATATATATATTTTTCCTACACACACACACACACACACACACATTCTTTGTTTGTTTGTTTTGTTCACTACTATGTCCCCAAGATCTAAAACAATGCCTGGCAGACAGCACACACTCATTAAACATCATTGAAAAAAAAACAACAAAAAAACCTGAATAAATCAGAAGTTAAAATGCAGAAGTCAAATTTAATCCTATATGCCAATTAAACCTTGAACAAAAACTTAATTTTTTACCATCCCCAAATATCTAGATTTATTTATCCTATAAAAGCTATTCAGGAATTTACACTGTGACAAATTCCATTTTTCATTAAATCCAAACTTTATTACTTTTTAATCCAGAAAGGACATAACAAGTCTTTCCATCTCTCAGTCCATGCTTTCTATAGAACTAGAATAAGTGCTAAGCATCCAAGCACCATATCATTCTATTTAATATATAACATATGTATATTTATACATATGTCTACTTTTTATGTTCATCTAGTCCTTCACATCAAAAGATGACACTGATTTTCTAAGATTAAACACCCACTGATAAAAACTCTTTATAAAAAGGGGTCAGGGCTAAACTATCAAGGTTATCAAAAACAAAGAAAGTCTGAGAAACTGGCACAGCCAAAAGAAGCCTAAGCAGACATGACAACTAAATGTAATGTGGTGTCCTGGATGGGATTCTAGAACAGAAAAGGGACATTAGGTAAAAACTAAGGAAATCTGAATAAACTATGGACTTTAAGTTAATAATAGTGAGTCAATATTAGTTCATAAATTTTAACAAATGTATTGTGTTAATTTAAGATGGTAATAGTAGGGGAAGCTTTGTACACGGGTATATAGGAATTCTTTGTACTAGGCTTTGCAATTTTTCTATAAATCTAAAAATGTTCTAAAAGATTAAGTCTATTTAAAAGGTGGGGGGTGACCAGTTAGCTCAGTTGGTTAGAGAATCATGCTGATAACACCAAGGTTGCTGGTTCAATCTCCGCATGAGTCATTGTGAGCTATGGCCTCCTTAAAAGAGTCAACTATGCCATTGTAGCATGAAAGCAGTGTGTAACCAATGACCATGGCTGTTCCCCAAGAAAGTTTAAAAAAAAAAAAAAAGGAGAGGTAGTCGGGTTAATAGCATGTCCAGTAAATATTATACTCCTGTTAGTACTAAATCTAAGCAAATCAAAGAATACTATTCTCAAATTCTATAATCAATTTCAATATAATATATTTCATTAATAAGTAAGTAATAAAAAACAACAGAAAGATATCAAAGTTCGGATTTCAGCAATCATGCAAGAGAGCTACTAAAATAAGGACACCACAATTATATTCATAGTTAGATTTGGAGAGCAGTAGACCATCTATTCAAGTGTCACATATGTACATACATACATCTTTAGTACTTTTTTCCCCTTTGTATTATTTAAGTTCAGAAACAGGTAAAAGAAAAGGAAACGGAGGGAAAGGGGAAGAAAAACAGGAGGGAGAGGGGAAGAAGGAGGAAGGGAGGGAGGAAGGTTGGATCACGCAAAGAAAAAAAGACTTTAAACACACAGAAACACAGAACTAAAACATAGTTTAGTTAAAATAACAGCAGCCTAAAAGAGATTTGACAGGATGAATTTAAACAGCAAAGCTAAATTATAATTCTCAAAAAGTAGGATTAAGTTGAAATAGTTTAGAATTTTTCTAAATAAGGAAAAAAATCCCAACAGCAACTAATTATAATAGACCTGGAAGAGCTAGTATTACTACAATAGTACACTCCAGAAAGAATTTTTTTTTAAAAAAATGGTTATAAGCTTCTTAAGGTCAAAACCATATTTTAATCATTTGTTTATTCCCAATGGTGCCTGTACATTCTTTTAAATGAACAATTCATTTATATATAGCTAAATGTTAATTTTCCAGAAAAGAATATCTAAAAGCGGTACCACAGGAATCCAAAACAGAAAGACCAGCAATGGTTTTTCTATAATTATGATATGACATTAGAAGGAAAAAATGTATTTGGATTTCAAAGTTTCTAGGGAAAGATAAGTTTCGCTCTTAAGTAACTTATGTTGCCTAAATATTAATAAATACTTAAGAATGTCAGTAAAGGAAATCATACATCTGTTCTTCTTTAGCAAGAGAGAAAAGAACAGAATTTTTCAAGAGTAACAGCAACAGCTTTGTGCAAACTAACACATTTTAAAAACATATTTACTAAGGTTATTCAGAAAGTATTTTTGAAAAATTAGTACCAGTTATATAAAATACTGTAAAAATTATAGAAACCTAGCCTATAGGTCAAAAACATTTTTTTTTATAATTACTAGAAAGGAGTATAAATTGTAGAAAAATTTAAACTATTAAAGGAGTTTCATCGCAAGTATCTACGCCTAGTTTATTTTAATCATATGTAAACTTTTACACTTACCAAAAGAGCAGGCTCATATTTCTAAAATCCAAAATCCTACTTCTGGAATATAGGAGAGGATGGGATTCTTCCCACATAGCTCTGCCAATTAGAAAACCTAAAACTATAATATTATGGCTTACTTAGTACCCATCATCTTTGTGGATATTTATAAAAGAATTGGCTTCTCAAAGATCTAAATGTCATCCTAACTTTATAAAACAGACTACAATTCTAGTGATTTAAAAACATAGATGTTAAATTTTTTAAAATAGTATCCTCTATATTTGCAACAAAAGTATTACAAACTGTATTATTATATTCTAGAGAAGAGAACAAAGAGGGAAGCCAATGAAAACTCAAAAATATCTTTTCACATGTCAGTCTTAGGGATACTCTACGTAATCAATGAAAATAATGATTTTTTAAATTTTACATACTATTTAATGACAAAATAACGGATGCCTTCACTAATAATCTGGTAATATTACCTCAAAAAGAAAGACTTAATGTTATATAGCAGTAATTCAATTTTTTTCTCATTTCTAAATTACTTTATTCTCTTCCTAAATAAGTGTTATTTTAAAAGAAACCTCAAATTTGACGAAAATCTTCATTAAATTTACCTCAAAATTAAATCATAAAAATGTAAGAATTTTCAAAACAGATATTCCAAGTGATCCTTAAAGTGAGGTGAAAAAAATCCTTCCAAATTATTGGTGAAATTATTTAGATTTCAAAAGATTAAACCAATTATATATTTAATCTTAACAGATACCTTATCATCATAACCCTGTAAAGTCAAAATGAAATAAACCTATTGTCATCACTCTAAGTCATATCCCAAATTACCAAACAAAAATTAACGTAAAACATTCTACATAAGTTTTTACACACCTCTACCACACTTTAGAACTCACTTGGGTAAATACGGATCTTTCCAACAGCAGCAGCAGTTTGTACAAAGTTATTTACCTTGTCCAGGTCTTGCAGCTCCAGCTGCTCCAGCAGATGGCGGCTCAAACTCCTGTCAATTACAATAATGTTATTACAGGACCTATTACAATGTGCAATTTGTAATAAAATAGTAGTGATATCACAGACTTACCTTTGCTTGCTTTGGGTCTGGATCAAACCTTTCAAGAATTAATTTAGCCGTTTTATAAGTTTCTTTTTCCATGACTTCTTCAAGCTGCGAACAAAAATTTCCATAAATTGTTACATTTTAACACACACACATTACTTATTTTATAAGTCCTAGTCAAAAAGTGCTCAAATATAAGGCTTAAAATAAACAGCACATAATATATCCAGATAGCATGAAAGACTTCCTACATTCAAATAATTAAAATCCAGATTTTAAAATGACTTCTAACCTCTAATGTTACTTGTATTTAACAGCTTTACTGCAAGGAAATACCAAATATTGCTAATTGTTTACATATAATGAGGAGAATAATTACATGCACCAACTTCAATAATGGAATGTGCAAAAATCTATCAGCCATCATTATTGGAAGTTATTAGACATGACAAGCAAATGACAGGCTATTCCTCAGATTTATTTCCTCATAGCACTTAATGCTATTAATTTAAAGAAGGTCGTTAGCCAAGAGCTTTACAAAATAAAATCTCTGTGCCAATTAACTGCTGTCAGCATCGATTTTAGATTATTTATTAGCAGAAGCAATTAGCTTGCTGCAAATGCAGTGAAAACTCACTAACTAGGAGAACAGCCATGGAATTGGCTCAAATGACTTTAAAAGCTGAAGCTCCCTCTTTTTTATTTAGATTCACACAACTTTAGAGGGAGAAAACTGAACATAGTAAGAATTTAAGTAAAATTTTTACTGAGTTCTATGCTCACACTAGGGACTGCAATTAAAACATTTCATTATTATAGCATTTTATTTACAATGCACTCAAGTCACTTCATGGCTTAATACATGGGCTTAATTTTAAAAGAAATCACTAGTAAAGTATCATTTTAGCAGTTATGGCCCAATATCAGAAAAAGTTTAACTTTAGTGTTAGATAGTCAAAGTTATGACAAATAGCTAATGCATAAAATAAAATGCTTTTACAAAAATTGGAACAGAACCTTTTCCTTCTCAGTGACCACTGATAACCACTTAGATTCATTAAATGTCATATTCCAAAGGACATTTATTTTAAAATGCAACACAGAGCACATTTAACAAATTAAAAATAGTTAAAAATATGCTGCCACAATAGTTAATAGATTCCTCATTAAAAACTCAATTTAACATTTAAGAAGCTAAGTGCGTAGATGATTTATTAACCCTGATTTAGTGAAACTAAAAGTTTCCTAATTATTGCAAAATTATAATAAATTCCCAAAACAAGAAAGTTTAATTTTCTGATGTAAAGGAAATGTTTGTAATATCACTTTAGAGTTGGAGCACAACTAGGAATAAGGGTACAGAGAGGACATGATAGAATATATCCCCAAATCAACATAATCTACATGAATTATCAAAGATCTGAATCCCTGACCTCTACAAATTAATTTTTGATGTTTTAGACCAATGCTGTGGCAATAAAATTTTATATAATGATGGAAATGGTTTATATCTGCACAATATAGTAGCCACTAAGCCATACGTGATAAATGAGAACCTAAAATGTTACTCGTGCAAATGAGGAACTGAATTGTAGTAATTTTATTCCACTTTAAATAATGTGAATTTAAAAAGCTACATGGGGCTACATAATAGCTTAATTAATACACTTATCCATACAACATTTTAGTGAATAACTTGTTTTAAATAGGCATTCTGCTCAGTGGAAAAAACATAAACTTGAAACTGTGAAGTCAGAAAAAATGTGGGTTCAAAGCACATCTCTATTCTTAATCAGCTAGAAAGATTTTAACCAATTCTGTTAGCCTCAGTTCCCCCTTTTGAAATCAGATACATTAAGACTGTCTTCAAAGCACTGTTGTGCAATTTAAATATAATAATGTAGGAGAAAGAGTCTATAAAAGTACCTAACACAATAACACATAATCATCAATAATATCCCAATTATTCAGAATGGGTCTGAAACAAACAAGTGTTTTGAAACAAGTTGGTTTCCAGGTATCCAACATATTAATCCCAGAATGTAGGAGTGAGAAACTGGATTCTCAGAATTCCCTAAATTATAAATTATTCTGTATTTTTCATAATATTTTATATACAGTATTTCAAATAATAATGAACATAACAAAGAGTGAATTGTTTTGCTGTGATATGGTTATACTAAAAGTTTCAGAGTTTTTTATTTAAAAAAGAGAATAAAATACATGGTTATTTATTTATTTATTAGGAATCAACATTACTTTGACAAGATTTTATATTTTAATAAAATATAATAATTATTTCTACCTGGTATAGACATTTCATCATAGAGAACATGAAAAAGGAATACTAACACAAAGTAAATGTCAGGATGTTTTTTTAATTTTGAAAACTAATTCCACAAAAGTTTAACATTCAAATTATTACTCTTGAAATAAAATTTTAAAACATACAAAGTATTAACTGCCCTATCAAATATTCTTGATTTTTGTTTCATGACAAATATTCCAGACACAGAAAATTTTTTTTCGTTTTGCATTGGCTTTGGTGAAATTATTAAGAATATGCCAAAATGCATCTTAAATTCAGAGCATTAGGGTACATGTTGCATCATTTAAGCTCATGTTTTTACAACAATGAAAATATTGTCTGCTTACCCTCATTTGGGTTTTGCTGTTGAAATCAATATTGTTTTTACTAATTCAGATTTTATATTACTTTCTGATTTCATATAGGAGTATTTCACAATAATAGTCACATCTTTTCTCTCTACATTTCTTCTGTTAAAGCATTTACAAAGATCTGTAGCCTATGGTGAATATTCAAACACTGGAAAATGCCAGCAAACATTATTGGGTAATATAAAAATGTAACATTTGAAATGCTAGTGAGGTTAATAGCCCTACACAGAATCAAATGCTGAAATTGCCAATGTAAGGACATCCTGTGCTTCCAAAATTTATTTCATGGGGTATCATTCACAGGATTTTGTAAAAAGTATATTATGTGTATAATTTATTTGTAAGAATGACTCACCATTAATAACAGGCAGGCCCATAAAACTTATAGCATGGCCACAAAAGCAAGACAGACTAATTAGATTGTGCCACTTCTCTTCTACAAGCTTTTTGTCCTGTTCCTAGAAATGTCCACATTAACCTACAGCTCAACATGTCAGAATTTAACACTTGCTTTCAACTGACATTAGTGGATTCCTTTGAACCAGTAACATTTGTAGTTGACTGTTAAGCTTCAATTCTCAGAGAATTGTAACACTTCTTCCCATGTTTCCACTTTCTCAACTGATTTTTCTCAGGATTTGGTTCTTTTTTGGCCCTAATCAATAATCAATCTGAACACCCCCCTCTTTAATCCTTCCACCTCATTTAGTCTTCCAATGTCATTCATTTACTTACTTCTCAGCTTTCAACTGACAGAGGTTCTCAGAATCTCAAAAGTCCATATAACTACTTTTTCCTGTCAATCATTATTAACTAGCAAAAATATTCATAACTTAGCTTCATCATTAAAATGCTTTCTAAAAGTATATTTGTTTCTTAGAGTCATTATTTATAACATAAACATTAATTATTCAGTTCTTAAATTATTAGTTTTATATAAGTTAAATTTAACTTACTATTTTTTTCTTCTGTGATTTTAAATCATCCAATGCTTCATCTAGAAAACAAGATTTAAATCAAAGCTAAATCAGATATTAAGATACTTAGATATAATTTAAAAAATCATGCTAAATGATATATATATTAAGCAACCACAAGAAAACTTTCTCATTTTAGGATTTCTCACCAATGTGTACAGATAAAAATTATCATAATTTTTACCCATATTTCATATTTTGCCTATATTATATATTACAAGGAAAGTAGGGGAAAAATGGACTTTACATAGAATACAATACTCTTAAATTTAAAAAGATAGGTATATATGTATTTTTTGCATTTTTTTAAAGATTTTATTGGGGAATTGTGGAGGGGGAACAGCCAAGTTGTTGTCCTTCAGTCTTAGTTGTGGAGGGCACAGCTAGCTCAGCTCCCAAGTGCAGTCGCCATCCAGACACCCGTGGGCAGCTCAGGGCAGCTCAGCTCAAGGCAGCTCAGCTCAAGGTGACATGTTCAATCTTAGTTGCGGGTGGGCATAGCCCACCATCCCATTCGGGAGTCCAACTGGCAACCTTGTTAGGTGCACATGCTCTCACCAGCTGAGCCATCCTGCCACCTGTTGGCAGCTCAGTGGCAGCTCGGCTCAGTGCAGCTCACTGGCCCATGTGGGAATCAAACTGGCGATGCTGTTGCCCAGAGCTGGTGCTCTTAACCAACTAAGCCATTCAGCAAGCCCCAAGATATATATTTTTAAATGTTTTCAGAAACATTACTATTATTTCTCCTTCTTTTTTTTTAAATTAAATTATTGAGGTGACAATTGTTAGTAAAGTTACATAGATTTCAGGTGAACAATTCTGTAATACATCATCTATATATCACATTGTATGTTCACCACTCAGAGTCAGTTCTGTTTCCATCACCATATATTTGATCCCCTTTACCCTCATCATTCTTCTTCCTTTCAATATCCCACCCAAATTTACAAAATTCATGCCAAATCTTGTTTAATGCATTGGTAATAAAAATGTTCTCTTTGTTTATAATAAGTGAATAATATATTTTATTAAGTTATTCAACCTTCAAGACACTGAGCAGTAATAAAGAAAGCCTTCTGAAAATCTACAGCACTATATATGCAGAAAGATTTGGAAAGGAAGAGGATACTAATCACTTTTCAAATTATACTTTTCTAAGATTTCCCCGCTTATTTAGTTGGCATGGTGGAAAATGAAGAATCATTTCAAAAAATATCACTTATGAATGTCAATGTCTGTTACAAATGTATTTTAGGTTTCTAGCTTTTATCTGAAAATATTCAACTAGCACAAATAGGAATACTAAAGATTAAAGAATTATAACTTGAGTTAAACATTTTATCAAATAAGATTAAGCAACTGTTCTTAATTTTTAATTAAATTTATAAATAAAATTATCTCTTCATTAAAGTTCTGGAGTAGCAAACACCTGAATATCCAATTAAAAGTATATTATTTATGTATAAATCCAAAAATAATATAAACTTATAGAGAAGATGAATTCCTTATAAAAAATTTTTTCAAAACAAAAATTTTCAAAATACATTAGTCTTTAATAAGCTAGCAGACTGATTACTAAAGGGAGGAAAAATCTGCTGGAATCTTTAAAGAAAATAGTCATCTTTAGTTAGATAAGACCAAGCCAAATATCTATCCTTTAACCCAAAGGTCAGCAAGCTTTTTCAGTAAAGGGCCAGACAGTAAATATTTTAGACTTATGGACCAAAAGGCAAAATCACTTTTTTAAAAGCAAAAGAGAAATCCCACAAACCTTTGACAAAATTCAAGTATAATAATAATAATGAGTTTGAGTTTTTGTAACATAGGTTTAGCAATGAAAACAATGGAATTATTTTCTTTTTGAGTGGGGGGATAACACTGCACTTAATTAAGGTTCAAAGTTAGTGTTCTCTTATCATCAAATTGACTGCAAATTTTAATCTGTTAATGTTGATATGTAATGAGATTTTACAAATTGGATTTTTGAAAATGTTTTTTCACACAGATAGGTACTGCTAAATACTGAAGTCAGTCCACAAGCACATGATTTTAATTCTGCATATTCATTGTCTGGAAGGCATTTATAGAATTCTTCAGCTTTTTCTCTTGATATCTGCCTTTTATCATGTCATTACATGGCAAATTAATCACTTCTGATTGAAGATTAGTTGAAGCTCCTCAATTGTACAGTTAAATGGATTTTGAAATATGGAAATTTCCTTACATTTGCCTGAGCTCTGAAAAAAACTGCTGAAACTGTAGTTTGAGCTCAGATTATGTATCTGCTGCAAATTTGCGTGGAATACAGGAGGGGAGGGGAGGGGGGAGGGGGTGAAAAAATAACTATTGCATTGTTTTGTACATCTGTAACTAATAATAATAATAATAATAATAATAATAAAAGTTTAAAAAAAAAAGAGACCAATTCTTCCCAAATTGAATGATAAATTAAATATACTTCCAATAAAAATCTCAATGAACAAAAAAAAAAAAGAGACCGTGATTGTTTAACTTTTCATGGCATTTTTTAAATCACTTTTTGTCATTACAATGTTCTTTTCTAAATGACTTTATGGCAGTGAAGTTTTCATAAATGGGATTGTTTTGTCTTGCAATTTTAGGTTAAATTCATTAAGAATCATTATCAAATCTGCAGCAAAAGCCAATTTCCAAAGCTGGTCAGCATTCATTCACAGTGTTTGAAGGTGGTTCTTCTCACTCCAAAACTTTCAATCTGGGCTCTGAGCTCAAAATATCACAATAAGACTTTACCACTGCTAAGCCATCAAACTGCTGTGTGGTACAACAGGTCTAGATATTCAGCTTCTAGTTCTAATAAAAGTTCACATAACTGACGATGGTTAAGACCATAACAACTAATAAAATTCCCTATTACCACTACTATTAGTTTAATAACACATGATAAATTCAAATATGCTCTGCGAATTAGTGCCTATTGAATAACACAGTGAATAACCATAGAATTAAAACACCTTACAGTTTCATGAGCTTTGTAAATTAATCCAACTAAGCCTTTTACTGCATGACACATATTTTTACTAATAGGTATAATACATCTTAGCAGATTCCACTTCAGGTCGTACTGAATTAGTGTTTTTTCAGCTTCAAAAATATTCTCTCCTGGAATTGTTCTACACAGACTTTTCATAGAAGTTAACTCTTCAGTCACTTCAAGATCAGTACTGAATCCTCAAATAAACTAAAATTGAGTGGTATCAATAACATTTGTCAACTCTTCAAAAGCCAAGAAAGATTAACTCACTTGAATTCATTTCCTTATTTTTAAATTGACTATGTTGCTTTCAGTGTTCTCACTTCTTCAAGCAATTGTTGGTGCTTGCCAAAGATTACTAGTCAAACAAATGTATTTTCTCTGAATACATTTCTTCAGCTGCTTCAAACAAACACAATTTAATTAACTCACCATTGGTAAGTGGCTTTCTTTGCTTTGCAAATAAGCCATTCTGAAACTCACTTTGAAGTTCCATTTTCACTTTTTATTTTTATGAAGAATTTCTGCTATGATGTTACATTTTAAATTTTAAATGTTCTAATTTTTCTGACCATTGCTTAGCTGTGAATTGGGAATATGATGAGTACTTAGTATGGTACTCATTAGGCAATGAGCACTTAGTATGGTATTAGTTAATGTATATGTATTTTATTCTGTTAGCAGAGCTATAATGTCATTGCATAATAAACACAATACTTTGTGTTTTGATAACAAACGTCTGTACTCCATTGTATCCTTAAAGTGCAACATTCAGAATCCAATTCTCTTTCTTGTTTTTACATGAGTTTGCACTGGTAACAAAAATAAAATTGTGACAATACAGCGATATAGGTGGCACTTGAAATGCTGTCAAGTTAAAACTATGTCACTGTGATCTGTTGTGCATCCTGTAATAGTCTGAAGTGTTGAGAGCACTAGATACAATCTGCCACAACTATTCAACTCTGGTATTATATTAATAGAATGAAAGAAGCTATAGACAATATATAAATAAATGGGCATGGCTGTGTTCCAATAAAAACAAAAATTTGAATTCCATACAAATTTAACATTTCACAAAATATTATTCTTTAGAATTTTTTCCATCATTTAGAAATGTAAAAACCATTCTTAGATCATGAGCTGTACAAGGTGGTGGGCAGGACTTGACTCACAGGCTTAGTTTGCCATCCCTTAATTTAATCTATACTAGGTCTAACTTGCAAAACGAAGGAAGTAGAACTAATAGAGAACAAAAAGCAAGGATATAGTAATAGCTTCAGGCATTTATATCTATATCTCAGGAGATAGAAAGGAAAAAACTATACAAAATTACACTGATGGTAACCACTTTGAGCACCTCTTGTAATTGCATTAGTCAAATGTGACTTGTATTCATCTTTTATTATCAGTATATATTGAGTATTACAATTTTAATACAGTTTTTTCCTTTCTTAAATTGCGTATACATTTATTTGGCTCCTTCTGTATGTATATGCTAACATTATGCTTTAAAAACATATAAGACTACAAGACAATCTTTTATGAAGTCTATTTTAAATGTACACGCAATACTTATTCAAATGCATTAGCAAATGTTTTTAAATGAAAGTATCCCTAAAATAAATTTTTAAAGCAAAAATTCTTTTATATAATTACCATGTCCTGATGTGCCTATTTGTAAGTTAAAATATTCACACATTTGATTTCCTAGAGAAGTGTTTTCAAAGATTTTTTTTAAATAAGGTTTCTTATATTTTTCACTATTTTGTTGGTTACACGAAGTCAGAGAAGCATATTTGTTTTAAACTTCTTCCTATCCTCCCAGCAGCCACTATATTACTAAATATCATTGGAAACAGTGCCATAAGCTTAATTCCTTTAATCTAATATTATTTAAAAATCATACCAAACATCATACTTAATGGTTAATCAGGAACTAGACAAGGATACCTGCTATCCCCACTTCAATTCAATATTACACTGGGTACTAACTTATTAAGGCAAGAAAAATTTTAAAAGAATAAGAACTGATAAAGAAAAACTAGTACAATCAGCCCACATGTACATTACACTTAGCAGCATTTATATGCTTTCACATATACTTTTAATACTTGGAATGTCCTGTCAAAACAAATATTTGATTCTATTTTATAAATAAAGAAACTGAAGTTCAAAGAATTTTAAATTATTTGTAGAACAAAAAGATGTCCAATATGACTGAAGCAGAAGTGAAAAAAGGTGAGTGGAAGGAATGAAGTTAGAGAAATGACATAGGCCATAGACTTGGGGTAAGAATTCAGATTTAACTCTGGTTACAAAGGGAAACCATTAAGAGAATTTTAAGCAAAAGAACCACAAGATCTGATTTATACTTAAAAATTGACTAATCAGGAAACAATTGCAATAGTGCAAGCAAGAAATGACGAGGACCTGAGTTATAATTGTGGTAGTAGTAAAGAAGGTTAGAAGTGGTCAGATTCAAGGTAATCTAGGAGGTAAAATGATAGGATTTTGAAGGTGTGAGAAATGTATGTTAGATTAAAGAGAATACGGAGTCAGCATAGGGTTTTCCCTACCAGATGACTGTATTGAGGCAGAATTATATGCCAATAGGGACAATCCAACAGAAACAGGTGTTGCAAAAGAGAGGATAATTCCAGAAAGGGATAACTGCAAAAGCTAAGTTCTTGAGATGGCCAGAGTATGCAGAATACAAAACATATATGGGAGCTTAACCAGAGATGGGATTGAAGTCAGTCTTCCAGAATACCATAAAGATGACAACATACTTGGTGAAAGAGGTAGCTCCCATCTGCTTACATCTGTTTTCTCCTTAAAGTGAGACTATCAGGTAAGAGTGGCTGGGTAGATTTTGCGGGGTTTTGTTTGTGGATTTTGAATTTTTATTTGGTTGGTTAGTTGACTGGTTAGTTGCTTTGTTTTATTTTGGTTTTAGGAAGAGAGGCAGATATTAGTAATTTGAAGAGAAGTAATGTGTAGAAATGTTAAGTATACATTTGTTATTTGCAATCATTGATATTTTTAAATATGTCTAGTCAACATGTTGTATGATTTTCCTCTAACAAATTTACCTTTTCTACTATAGGCATAGATTAACCATATAAATGTTTTTAACCAAGGTAGGGTTTTGCCAGTCATAGATTAAGAATATAATTGTATTTGAACAAGATACAGTTCACCAGACAAATAGGCTGGGAAAGAGGACAAAGGAGTCTGCAAAGGATGGTCAGTGGACAAGACCACAGAGCCTGAACTGGGTAACAGTCATGAGCAAGGAGGACAATTTGAAATCATATATCTATATGATCCTTATTTGGATCCTGAGTCAAACACACAAAATATTTTTAAAGCAAAAAATATTTATAAGATAATTGGAAATTTAATGTTTATATTTAATATTTTATATTAAGAATTCTAAGAAACAACAAACAAAACAAAAACAAACACTGACACAAACAACTGACTGGTGGTTACCAGAAGGAAAAGGGGTGGGGAAAGGGCAAAATGAGTAAAGGGGATCAAATACATGGTGACGGATGGAAACTAGACTATTGGTAGTGAGCATGCTATAGTGTATACAGAGGCATCTAATTACAAGGTTGTACACCTGAAACTTATATAATGTTATTAACCAATGTTACCTCAGGACTTCTTTTAAAATTCCTTTTTAGGTATTATAATGTATTGTGGTTAATTTTTTTTAGTCTGTTATGGATAGATATATTTGGAATATATTTCAGAATAATACAGGAGGTGGAGAAGTAAGTGGGGGTAAAAATGAAAGATTAACCATGAGCTGATGACTGTTTAGGTTGTGTGATAGGCATATAAGGGTTCATTATACTATTCAGTCTACTTTTGTATATGTTTGAAATTTTCTGTAATGAAAAGTTAAAACAAGAAAAAGTATATCACAAATAAAGTTTATTTCAAATGAAGTTTACATAGCTTTGGTGACTTAAACAGTTCATAGTTTTAAGACCTGAAAATCTTTAAAACTGTACATACACAGAAGATTTTATCACAATTTGCATACTTCAATAAAAACAAAAGCCTAGGGCCCATAAGGTTAAAAATAATGATGCAATTAATAAGATAAATTAAAAGATATGTTACCATATTTTATTCTATAAGTTTTCTATAGATTAATTTAACAAATATAATTTCTCTTGATTTAAAGAAATGAATTATTTTGTTTTGTGTAAATAAAAATTCTAAATGAACAAGACAGAAACAACAACCAAAAAAATAGAACCATCTTGCTCATTCATAACCTTTCTTATGCTTTACAGTAAACCTCTTCAATATTTACCACACTGTCATTTCAACAGCATTTCACAACCTACCATTCAATTACAAACAATGCACTGTAAGATAGATTTTTTAATGCATTTATAAAAACTTAGAAAATCAACTTACTATTTCTTTCTGTTCTCTTGGAAAAGAAGAAAATAAGCACTGTTCTTATGCTCCAGATGCTATAGAGGAAACAAAATTGAGAAACAAAAACCCATCATTAGAATAAGTAAATTAGAAGCCATATAAACTGAAAGCAAATACACATTTCCAATAAGAGTTAGATTGTTTCCTTTTATATGTTGAAAATCAAAAAGTACTCCTTTCTTTCAGAGACCACCAGAAGTCTACCTGTGCTTTCAAAGGAGGAGTTCTCAATCTAAAATCCATGGACCTTCTAAAGGTCCCTTGAATTGCAAAATTGCCTTTATGTGCACAAATGCATTTCTCTGGAGAGACCACCGCTTTTGTCATTCTCAAAGGGGTCTATTAACACCACAAAAGATTAAGAGCAAATTATATAATCCCTTCTAAGTAGGCATCAACTTCAAAACCTTGTCTATTCCCATGCATTAAAGGAAAAGCATGTTGTACAAATCCAGAGAATTAATACAAATATAAGTTGTTACTCCCTTCCTATTATTTAACATTGGAGGTATGTCCTCCACTAAATAGAATAAGCTATCTGGAGGGAAAAAAAATCTTACCTTCAAATAAATACTTGATAAGTAATTTTAGCTATACATCTCCTTCCAAAGATTTTATGAGGATAATTGTTTAAGCACTGCATTAATAAGACATCAAATAAAATTAAAAGAATTAAAAATAAAACCAAAAAATGATCCTAATCACAAACTTATCAAGGTCATCTTTTAAATTCAAAGTAAATATAGCAAAATACCTCTTTCTCCAAAGAACATGGCAGAATATACAAACATTATTCATCATTTTCTAAAATAAATAAATTACATTTGTATATAAATTCAGATAATAAGCATGAAAATTAGTTCATTACTCTAAACTATCATTGCTGTTCTTGGTAGTCAGCCTGCGCGGTAGTCCAGAGAACCCTTTCTTCTGGTATTCACACCACTGTCCAGTCCTCTCTCACCAGTGTTGGTCTGTGTGACCAATAGCATATGGCAGAAGTGATAGTATGTCATGTCAAGATTAGGTTAAAAAAGACTACAACTTGCATCTTGGGTCTTCGCTTCCTCTATCTTTCTCTCTCTTGGATTACTCATTCTGAGAGAAGCCACCTGCTATGACATGAGAACATTCAGAGAAGGGAACTCTATAGAAAGGCCCAGGTGACCCGAAACACAGGTCTCTGAAAACAGCCAGTGATGAGGAGCTGAGACCCGCAAACAACTACATGTGTGGCCTTAAATGTAAACTCTCCAGCCTTAGTTAAGCCTTGAGATGACTGTAGCCCCAGCCAACAGCTTAACTGCAATTTATACATGAATAAAAGACCCTGAGCCAGAACTACCCAATGTGGGGCAGGAAGCTGCTCCCACATTCCTACCCCTCACAAACTGTGAGAGATAATAAACATTTGTTGATTTAAGCTATTAAATTCTTGGGCAATTTCTTACACAGCAATAGATAACTAATACAAGCTTTTTTATATTTCTATAATTTATTTTTAAGATAGGAAAACACCAAACAACCAGCACCAGATTCCTACATGGTACTTGGACAGCAACTTAAGACTAAAAAAGACACTGAGCCTTGTTCTTATCAATGGAAAGCAGATGAAAGTTACACATACCGTTCATAACTCTCAAAGATCCTTCAACAATAGAAAAGTCCTATACTATTTATCCACTGCAAAGCCACTGAAACAGTGGCAAGCTAAGAGGTGATTTAGAAAACAAGTACAAGGAAAGAAAACAGAAAAGACAAAAGAAGGAATTGGAAAGATTGTGACTGGAATTCTGTAGGAAATCAGTAAATTTTCTTAAATGAGTAGATACTTTTTTAAAAGCATATATAAATTTCAAAGTGTAAAAACTACAAGAATTGAAATAGACTCCCTCACATCAAAATAAAACTCACTAATCCCCCTCTGTGGACAATAAATTCTTTTTTTTAAAGATTTTACTGGGGAATTGGGGGAGGGGAACAGCGTTGGAGAACCAGGGAAGGGGAACAGACAAGTTGCTGTCCTTTTGTTCTTCAGTCTAGTTGTGGAGGACATTGCTTCACTGGCCCATGTTGGTATCATCATTGCGCTCTTCTCAGGTGAGGTAGATCGGTAGGTCGCCAGCCTCTAGATGGCCACTCACAGCAGCTCTTGGCAGCTCACAACAGTTGCCGGCCACTCACTATAGCCTATGGCAGCCCACTGCAGCAGGGGCTGCAGCTATACCATTCCAGGAGACTCACAGCAGCCCAGCTCCAGGTGGAGCTGTTGTTCACTATCTTAGCTGTAGAGGGCAGTGTCACTGGCCCTCATATGTGGGATCCGAACCCAGGCTGCTGACGTCCCAAGCCAGCTCTTAACCAACACGCCACTAGGCTGGCCCACCTTTTGTTTTTTTAGAGAAAATTCGCTATTAAACAATACAAATTTCCATGTGTCAAGTCTTCCAGACTTGAAAAGTTTGAACATCTAAGTTAGCTATTCTTTAAGGCTAAATTAAATGAAATTCTTTTGCATTTTTAAAATAAAATTTAGAAAAAGAATTAAAGTACTTCAGGAATCTATGTTTCAGTTATCCTGAAAGGTTCTGCTCTCCCAATAATTAAATATAATTTATGAAAATCTGGCAACATTTTGTGAAGATATCAAAGACATTATTAATAACTCCTACTTGAGAATAGTGGCATAATCTCCTCCCCCTTCTCCTTCTCAGAAATCACCCAAACAAGGAAAATAAAAACAAAACCGCAAATTCATTTTCTGGTAAAATTAAGATATAACTAAAACCCAATCCTCAAAATATGTGGAAGGGCTCCCAAAATCAATGAAGGTCATTCAAGGACTCAAAAGACTAGAACCAGAGAAGGAAAACTGTTTATCTCACAAAGAGGCAAAATAAGCTTCTCAAAATACAAAGCCTAAAACCCATGTTTAGAATAATGAAAATAAGATACACATGCTACAGGCAGAAACTCCTCAATTTGGTTCCAACAAAGACTTAGACAAGACAGCTTAAACAGAAATCATCCTTTCTGCTAAACTTAAGTATTCTCATTCCAATGACCCCATAAAGCCCTATCTAATTTATTGAAATGTTTCTAGATGAGAAGATATACAGATATCAATATGTATTATGTATAACTATGTTAACTATGTTGTCCATTTATTTAATCATCAAAGGGTTTAGAAAGAATAAACTTCACATTCAGACAAACTAATACCAATGATTTATTGTGGTGTAAAAAATATATTAGGGGGCCAGCCGAGTGGTGCATTGGTTAAGAGCTGGCTTGGGACACCAGCGGCCCCGGTTCATATCCCACATAGAGGGCTGGTGACACTGCCCTCTACAGCTAAGATGGTGAACAACAGCTCCACCTGGAGCTGGGCTGCTGTGAGTCCCTGGAAGGCACAGCTGCAGCCCCTGCTGCAGTGGGAGGCCATAGGCTACAGTGAGTGGCCAGCAGCCAGCCTGAGTGGCTGGCAGCCGGTATGAGCTGCCAAGAGCCGCTGGAAGCGGCTGTCCAGAGGCTGGCGACTGATCTGCCTCACCCGAGAAGAGCACAATGATGATACCAACATGGACCAGTGAAGCAACGTCCTCCACAACTAGACTGAAGAACCAAAGGACAGCAACTTGTTTGTTCCCCTCCCCCGATTCCCCAATGCTGTTCCCCTCCCCCAATTCCCCAATAAAATCTTATATATAGTAGGAATCAAGCTTTACTTTTATATTTTATCTATTTTTCTATCTAGCTATTTGTTTGTTCATTTGTTTTTGGATATAACAACACCATTTTTTCCCCCAATGATTTGAAATATGATCTCTATCATGTATAAAAAACATATAAAAATTCCTTTTGGGAATTCTCATGTCTCATTCTTTGGGTCTGTGTCTCTATTTATACACTGTACTAAAATTTTAATTAGTGAAGATTTATAATGCATTTGATGCCTGGTAGACCTCTGCATCTCACTCCTCTCTTTTTTTAGAATTTTCAAGATATTCTTATGTGATTATTTTTCCATTAAAAATTATAGGTGTTCCAAAATTTTTAACGTTATCATTGGTATTTTTATTGTGACCACATTTTTAGATTAATTTAGGGAGAACTGATCTCATTACAATATTGAGTCTTCCCATCCAAGAATAGAATATGTCTCTTAATTATGTCTCAGTACATAATTCTTTAAATACAAAATTCTATCAAGCGAATATCTATCATCATTATTCAAATATTTATCAATATTATGAAAGGAATGCTTTTGTAGGTAAGAAATGACTTTCTTACCTGCAAAAGTAAATACAGTTGACCCTTGAACACAGGTCTGAACTGTGCAGGTCCACTGATACGTAGATTTTTTCCAATTAAATATATCTTCTCTTCCTTATGATTTTCTTAATAACATTTTCTTTTCTCTAGCTTACTTTATTGTAAGAATACAGTATATAATATATATATATATATCATACAAAATAAATGTTAATCAACTGTTTATGTTATCAGTAGGGCTTCCAGTCAACAGTAGGCTATTGGTAGTTAAGATTCTGCGAGCCGAAAGCCATATGAGAATTTCTTACTACGCTAGGGGTCATTGCCCCTAACCCTATCCCTCCACCCCCACTTTGTTCAAGGGTCAACTATATTCTCTTTGAGTAAATATTAGAAAATATTCACAGATACCTTTTCCTTTAAGAGCCAACTATAGATGAGAGATACTTTGTATTCTTATTAGAGTGCATAAAAAAAAAGGTTTAACTTTCCTTAAAAGGCTGGAGGAACAGAAGTGTGAATGAGGCATAAAAATTGGTAAGATCAGGGCCGGCCGAGTGGCACGGTGGTTAAGCGCGGGCTTGGGAAGCCAGCGGCCCCGGTTCGGTCCCACATATGAGGGCCAGTAACACTGCCCTCAAAAAAAAAAAAAAAAAATTGGTAAGTTCCCAGTTCTATTCTCAAATGGCTTTCAATTTATTAGAAAACAAGAATACATGAGAAACAGGGACAGGACCACCTTCCTCAGTTCTTTTGCTTACAAATTTCCCCCATTAACCCCATTTAAGTGGCAAAAAGAAAAGAAAAAAAACACAGAGAAAAAAATATGGCTAAATCTTCTGGGAAGGTGAACATTTTATGCTATTAATAATTGATCTCTGAAATGATCTTACAGCGAATGGAATTTCTAGAAAGTCATAATCTGTAATAAATAAGGTAATCAGGAGTAAAAGTCTGTAAGATTGCCTATAGAGTTAGTTAAGGTAGAGACAAAGCTTAATAGTTGCTCACTCTTAGACGATGAACCAATTCTCGAGGTAAGGCATATCTGTCAGCAAAATGCAGAAATACAAAATTTTGACTATAATCCAAACCTTCCCTCACTATGGAGTATAGCCTTAATGATTCCTATGAAGTAAATTCAGCATTTAGATTATAATTTCAGTTTCAATAGGAGTTGAAAGCATCAAAGATATATTATTCAACCGAAAAGGCAGAAAACACCAAGGTTCTCCATATTACATCCTGAAAAAAAGATATAATAAAATCTCAAAGCATCTTATATAGAGTATTGATAGTCTACCATAAAAGATAATTTTAGAATAGTTATGATTTGCAATATATGCCTAGCCCTGAATCCATGACCTCTCTGTCCAGTAAAAGCATTTGGGAAACTTGGACTAGAGAGACAGCAGTCACTTTTTGCAGTTATCAGGTGGATTTCTAAGCTTTGCAATCAAATGTCGACAGTGATAAGTAAAACAATACATGTTATTCCTACTTCTGCCTCCATTTCTTTAAGTAAACCCTGGTCCAGATCTCAAAACTTTTGTTTCCAACAGAAAAAAGTCCAGGGCTAAAGTTTTGGCAATAGCTCACATTTCACACAAAAGAAAATGTCCTGTGGTAAGCCTTCCTTCCATCTACCACAACCTCTACTTTCACATTGTTGTGTTTTATTTCATGCTTTTTTGATTGTCATCAATCAGAAGGACAATTCTATTCTCTGTTGGATAACTGGTCTATGCTTCCAAAAGTGAAAAGCTCACTGAAATAGAAGCTGCAGCAGTTGAGAATCAGGTCACAGATGTGAATGAGACAAAGTGAGAAATGGCTCTGAAGCTTAACAAGCCAAGAAATACTAGATGCAGGTGATGCAGAACAGGCAGAAGGACACAGTAAGGATAATAAAGCTTCAAACTCAAAATACTAGAAAGATGAAACTGAAGAAATAACAAATATTTTGAAAGAAATGAAGTTTTTCTACTTTTAAAAACAATTAGTATATGATTTACTTGCCAAAAAAAACTTCTGAACAGCAGATCCAGTAGATGACAATTTGTAGATAGCCATTAAAATCAGCACAGTAGTCAGACATTCTTTTGCAACTAGACAGAAATCTTTTATAATCAGAAAATCAATTTTTATATGGAAATGGGTGTCAAGTGGATTTTTTTAAAGTTTTTAAAAATGCTTAAGTCAACTAAACATCTCACACCTATGCCCTTTTTAAATTTTTCTCCTCTCTTTTTATGAAAAAAATCAAAGGGAAACAAAGGAAAGAGGCTCATCATCATAAAATCCACTACCACACCGGGAAGAAGCATTCCATAGATTTCAAAAGAGAAGGACAATTTTAAAATGGCAGACACAGTTATTCTTTAATATGCATGCACTCAATTTTTGGCTCTTTTATCTATATACAAAGTTAAAATTTTATGAGCTCCAGAAGTTGCAACTTGAAAACAAGCCCTGCAATAAAGACTAACCAAACAAAAAAATTTTTACTAGAGTGGTCCCAAAGAAAAAGATCCTACCCCCTCCATCATGTAAAACCAAAACACCTAAATATCACCCTGATTCCTCCTTTTCCCTTACCTCCCAATCTGCTCCCATCAAGTTGTCTCAGTTTTACTTCCAAAACATTTACAAGTCATCTATTCATCTCCACTGCCACTGGGCAGTCTAAGCCATATTCATCTTTAGATTAAATTTCTATAACAGCCTCCTAGTTGATCTCCCCATTTCTACTCTTGTCTTTCTCTTATTCAATCTCTACAAAGCAACACATATGATCCCCTTAAGTCTCATCATGCCATTCTTCCACTAAAACCTTTACAAGCTTCCCATTTACCCAAAATGAAATTCAAAATTCTCTCCATGACCCTCCATGATCTACAATAGATCCTACCTGATTCTGCAAACTCCCTTTGTACCCCTCTTTCTCTCCATCACACATTCCAGATATACCTATCTTTTGGACCCTCAAATAAGTCATGCTGTCTCCTACTTCATAGCCTTTGCATTTTTTTGTTCTCTTTTTGGAAAGATCTTCTCTCAACTCTTTAATTTTGGTTTTTCAAGAAATTCAAACAATAGCAAAAAGCATATAGAAAAAAATCACTACTTAAAATTCCACCACCTAGAGAGAATTATCAAATAATATTCCATAAATTCTAACTGTTTGCATGCTGGGTCTTTCATACTTTAGTTCTCAACTCAAATACCACCTCCTCAAAAGAGACCTTCCAGAATCAACCTAAAGTAACTTATTCCTCTCTATCACACTGTTTATTTTCTTTGTTGTACTTATCTCTCTCTAAATTAATTATGTTTGTTTACTTGTCTCTCATTTTTTGTCCAATTCCAATAGAATGTAAGCTCCATGAGGACACAGATCTTGTCACTACATTTTCAATCACTAGAGTTTAGCCCAATACACCTGCAAAACATTGCAGGTGCTCAATATTTACTGAATGAACAGATGATGGCTTTAATATTTATAAGCTGCCAAATCCTAAATTTACATGTCCTATTCAAATTTCTCTCCTGAGCTTCATATTCATACTTAACCATTCTACTTGGCAGCTCTCTCTGAATAGAAACACAGGTATTTTAGTCTCAGTGGGTCACCAAACCTGTTCCTCCTAATCTTGTTCCCTATTTAGATGACACTACCATCAACCAAATTTCCCAAGCCATAAACTTGAATTTCATCCTGGATATAATTCCTTCTTCTTACCCCACATCCAACTAGCCACTAAGAACCTATCCATATTGCGTCAATTCTACTTCTTAAATCTCTTCAATCCATCCACTGTGCTTCTCTTCCCTGCAATCATGACCCAAGTGCAAATCACCATCAATCATTTCTCCCCTAGATAATGTAATAACTTTCTAACTTGCTGCTCCAGATGCATTCATATTCCTCTCTAATTCATTCTCTATACTGTAGCCTTAGTGGTATTTTTAAAATAACAATATGATCGTGTCATATTGTTTCTTAAAAATCTTCAATGGCTTTCCAGTACTCTTAAAGACTAAAATCCTTATTACGAACTAAAAGGCCACAAGAAATATCCAGACTTTTCTCCATAATCCAGCCTTTGGCCTCTTTCAATTCTTTAAACCTACCAGGCTCTATATTTCCTTCCCTCTCGAGGCTTTCAAATGTGCTCGCTCTTCTGCCTAAAACACTACCTACCATGTCACACCACCCACCCGATACATATACTCATCCCTTCAGTCTCAAACTCAAACAGCACTTTCTCAGGGAGGCTATGGTAGGCAGAACCTTAAAGATATTCTCCTTTCCCAAGACTTCCATCCTCTGGTTATACAATCAAATAGTAATCTAGGTGCTGCTGTGAAAGAACTTTGCAGATATAATTAAGTATTACTCAGTTGATTTTAAAATAGGGAGATTATCCTGGTGGGTCTAATATAATCTGTTAAATCCTTAAAAGCAGAGCTTTCTCAGCCAAGGGCAGAATAGGAAGTCAGAGAGATGCTGAAGTTGGCCAATAACCTGATTGAGCCTGTAAGAGGATTGTTTCCCCAGAAACTCTCAGTAAGACCCCAGACCAGCTGATAAGCTTGATTTAGACCTTTAAGACCCTAACCAGAGAACCCAGTCAAGCCATCTGTTTTGACCTACACAGGTGTGATATGGCAAATGGGTGTTGCCTGAAGCTACTAAACTTGTGGCAGCAATAGAAAACTAATGCAAAGGCCCTTCCCTGACCCCACCTCCACCCTGTGGGAGGGCCCCTGTTAAATGCTCCCATAGCATTAAGCACTTCTTTCATAATATTCATCATATTTAGTACTTAATTTAATGTATGCAGCCTAAGACCTACAGTCAGAAATTTTGTATTTTTGTGTACAAAAATTATAATCCAATGTCTATACATAATTGGTACTCATAAAAGTTGATTGAATGAACAAATTTTTTATTCAATTGTCTCCCAAAACTCTCAATTACAACACACCTTCTGTAATATGCTGTTATAAAATATTTCTGTAATAAGGGTCAATTGCTTTATAGCAATGACTAAAAAGAGAAGGGATGGATGGAATATATTCTAATCATTGGGGCAGTTCCTTTTGTTTTACAAACCCTCTCTCAATGCCTTCTCCATGCCTAATACTCCTAGAGAAGCATGACCATCTACTAAGAGTATCACAGAAGATTGTCATATAGAGCTGTTATTACTAATGTCACTGGGTCATATTCCTCAGGTATGTAAAGAAAGGTTTAAAACAACTGTTCTACTTTTATAAATAAATATTTTTTAAACTGAAAAAAAAAAATTTATTCAATCTGAGACATTGCTATTTCCTAATAAAAAAGAGACTAAATGTATTACCATTATCTAATCAGAAAAAGGAAAGTTCAACAAAAAGAACAATTTACTTACATCAGTGGGAAAGCAAAAAATGGGAGTGTCATGGTAAGTCTTGCTGTAAATTCATCGGGAAGATACCACAAGTATACAATTAAACATGTAAGCAGATAAAGAATTGAGGAGTAAAGAATTAATCTTCCAACCCATAATTTTTGTAGTCTCTGATTTTTTTCCCTAAATTCTTCCAATGCTTGTATTTCCTATTAAGAGAAAATTGTTTTATATTAATCTCAAATTTCATTAAATATATTAAAATATTAACAAAATTTTTAACATGAGAGGTTATATGGGAAAAACTCTTAAAGATCAATGAAATATAATACCTTAACATTTTAAAAGGAACATGAAAAAGAAAACTAAAAATGAAGATAAATAAAAATGCCTAGTCTGACAAATTACTTTTTTAAATGCAAAATTTAGATACTATTTTTAGTCTATCAAATTAGCAAAGATCAGAGGTATGAAACTGGTATCAATAAATAGTATTTGAGGGCCGGCTGAGTGGCGCGGTGGTTAAGCGCTGGCTTAGGAAGCCAGCGGCCCCGGTTCGGGTCCCACATATGAGGGCCAGTGACACTGCCCTCAAAATAAATAAATAAATAAATAAATAGTATTTGATAAACCAAGCAAATAATAATTCTTCCTGTATAATGCCTATAAAAAAGTATGGCTATAAAAAGGAAGGATAAAAATTGCAACAGTGACCCATTCTTATTCTTTCAATCTATTCATCACTCAGTATTCCCATGGAATAGCCATTTTTGATAATGAAAGAAAGCATAAAAAGCTGTGAAGTTTGCAGACCAATAAAAATTGTTGCAGACTATCTTATAATCTACTTTATACTATCTGTAACACTGATTTACTCCAGGCTATAGATCTAATTTCATTCTAACAGACTCTATTACTTGACACAGTCTTCTTAAGTCACTGATAGACTTTGGATTTTTTTGAGATCATGTAACATTAAAGTTCTCATGCTTGTTCTACATCACCTTTAAATTTCCAAACCAGATCCAGGCTCCAAAATAACATATACTAAAATATTTATATAACACCTAAAATGAATCAAAGCCATAGATCATACCTTATCTATATTTTCCAGAACTTCTACAGTTGAAGGTTTTGCCTGTTATAGAAATAAAAATAAGAGACAGCATTAAAACTTGTTATTGCAAACTTAGAAACACCTTTATTTAATCATAAAAGAAAATTTTAATCCACAATTGTTTTTTTCAATTGTTGTCAGACAATATGTATTCCTTTTTGTTTATAAATAAGATATATATTTAAATAAAAATTACAATTATAAACAGAACTAGATAAGATTAAATAAGCATTTTCATACTTTTTTTAGTCCTAAAAGTACTTTTCAACTCTGATAGCTCAATTTGAACCATTCTTAATACCAACAAAACATACTTTTATAGAAACAAATTTTCCTCCAAGAAAAGTTTTCTTAGATATGATTATTCAAAAGAAATTATGTATTAAAAAATTCAAGACTAAAGATGGTCTGATTTGCTATTGCTAAAAGTTCACTTAGGACTCTGGAGGTCAAAATCAATAGGCTACCTTCATTATGAATTCCTAAAGTACTTTTCTGAAGATCAGTTTTTAAAAGGGCATCTAAGTATACTTCATTAGAGCAGAGTTTATTTGTTAAAGATGTTTTTTATACCACCTAGAACAAAAACTAGCCTAAATGACTCATACAACACTTGAGAAAATATTTACCAATTATATACTCAACAATCTAAGAGTGTAATAAATATCAATTCATTGTAGTTCCCACAAGAGTTGTTAACATTAGGTTGAACCATATGAAATTGCTATTTATGTAAGTCAAAACTGTTGAATATTCGCAATTTCATATGGTTCAACCTAACAAGAAAGACAAAGGAAGAACAGATAAATCCACTCTTCAGGCAGAACTGTTAAAAGGTTGTTTGTTTTTTGTTTGTTTTTTGTTTTTGGTTTTTTTTGGGGGGCGGGGTTCAATACAATGCCAATCCAAAACAAAATAGTTCCAGCAATAGCTCAAAACTAAATTCTGTACCAACTATTACTAGACTCCATTATTACAGTAAAAAGGAGTCCAAAAATAATAAGCGAAGTAATTTTCCTAGACTACATTATCTCCTCTTATATTAGACAAGAGCATTTATAAATATATTTTAATTTTATAACTCTAAATTTGAGATCCTTCCTCTAAAGTCTTAACCAGTAAAATCAAACTGTATTTTTAATTTTGTGTAACCTATAATTCCCAAAAGTATATTTAGTGTGACTTCAGTAAATATTTGTGACAAGCTTTAAGCAAAAGAATATAGCCTGTAAAAACTAAGTATTGTATAAAACATTTAATTTCAACTCTTTTTCAAATGACATTGAAATTTAGGGACAATGAGAAGAAAACAAGAAAAGATAACCATTTGTACATGAATGCATAAATAGAGAAATAAAAACAATTCATAAGTCAGAGTGAAATACAATAATTCTGTTAAACAGAGACATTAGACACCTATATAGCAAATAAAACTACTAAAGTCCAAGTAAAAACCTAATTCATAAGATAGAAAAAAAATTAAATAGAGTAAGGGATAACATCAAACTACCACTCAAGTCTACACCACAAAGGAGACTTTTACAAATAGCTTTACTTGACACTTTCATATTAGACTACAAACTGGCTATAAAGAAAAGTAACTTACCCTCCATCGAGAAAATAATCCACCCATCATTTACTTGTAGAAACTGAGCACAATGATAAATATCATCAATTGTCCAAAGGAATTCACAGCTAGAAATAAAGCAAGTATTTTTTAAAATTTAAGTTATAAATTTAAGTTATAACACAGTATACCCACTATAAAATTTAGATGTTGTAATACTGCCTAAAAATACTATAAAAGATTAATTTCTTTGGACTCCACTTATGTGGAATTTTAATTTAGACAGTCTTGGGATAAAGTTCACCTTCTAAACAAAATCCTTTCTTCCAAGCCAGGACATATTTAAAAGTGGAAATAAATCTGGAAAGCCTTCATAATAGCAAGGCATTTTAGAAGTGTACATTCATACCACCTTGCGATTTTCTGTTCTTTAAAGTGGGTCCTCTGTGTTGTTCTTATAAAAAAATTTTTACTATATTACTTTCATTCTATATGCTTAAATACAACTATTTATATCATTCCGCTGCCTCCCAACTAAAATAGTTATTTGGAATTAGGGGTGTTTTACAATGTTTAGAATAACATCACCTTACAAGCAATAATAGAAAGCCAACTGGCTTTTCAATAAAAAAATATAAGGATTACAAGGCTACCTATGACCTTGAGTAAATTACTTAATGTTTCTGAGCCTTAGTTCTTTTCTGAAAGTTAAAAGTTAATAATACTACCACTTTTCACAGGACAGCCTTCATTATTACCATTTTACAGATAAGAAAATTAAATGAAAAGCAAGTTTAGTGATTTGTCCAATAGCTCAGAAGAAGCATGGCCCAAAGCCACTCTATCTCAGACTTATCTATTCACTGCTACTCAACACCCAAATAAACATTTCTCTTTGAAATTGTGTCTAAGTTCCCCTCAAGTTAGTTCACCTTCATGTCAGCTAGTTGTATATCCCCGTCTTTTAGTTTTTCTATTACTCTGAAATTTATAGTATTACCATATGTATAAAAATGTATCAGCAATATTACATTCTAAAACAACTTGCCAGTCAAATTTTTATTCTTTTAAGTTGAAATAGTAAAAGCATACTTTCAAATTTACGTATTTTTACCAAGTTTCAGTATATATAACCAATGTACAAAACTACTTCATTTCCATAAAAAAAAAGTTAGGCCATAATTCTTACATTTTTTTAAAAACCATAAATGTAATCACAAAATAATGCCCGTATCAAGTTAGTACATTCACTCTGCAACACTATTTATAGGTTGGAATTAGTATGAGTCATGCCTATCTTGGACTTTCTTGGTTAAAGAAGTAACGAAGAGTCTAATTATAAAACACTTTCACTTACAAAGTAATTTCTAGGGACAGGAATACCTATAATCTGTCCTGAAATTTTCTGATGTTTATAAATATTATAATGACTGTTATCAGCCACATTTAAGTTGCAATCTAAATAGTATTAATCCTTCAATGTTAATTCAGTATTCAAATTTCTAAAATGCAGTGGTAGGAAATCCAGGAACTTTAATGAATAAAAGTATAAATTCCTGCGTTAAGACATTAAATAGATCTTAAAACCATCTTAAGATGCTAAAAATAATCACCAAGAAAGGTGACTGGGGAGGAGAGATTTAGATGAACTAATTTAACTTGGTATTTTCAAAGTATACATCATCCCACTATTTTGGAAATAATGTATGGTATCTAGCACAGTGTTTTGTACACAACTGACTTACACTTTTTGGTTTGTAACAGAGTAAGATGCCTAAAAATTAAGTTTGTAGCCATCACTAATCAGAATTTTTAATATCTGAAAGTAATAACAACAATGATAATATCAGTTAAATACTTGGTAAGCAAGTACTCTCTAGCAGGGCCTAAAACAAATACTTCACATGAATTTTAGCATTTAGATACTATCATTGCTCCATTTTACAAGTGAGGAAACTCAGGCTAGGGAAGTACAATAACTTGCTAAGGCCCTAAAGATATTAAGTAACAGAGCCAGACATGGCATTTTAGTTTTGATATTTTTAAAAGCAACCAGTAACACAAAATCAGAAATAAAGTTTGCTTTATATAGATTAGATTGGAATATCTATATATAAAAATGTATGAAAGCACCTATGACATTCTCAAATAGTTGGTAAAAGAGCTACTGAAGTGGAAAGTGAGTTATAAACACAAGAGACTGTTGGTACAGTGTATCGTGTAGTCTAAATTCCTTCATTTGAATGCATAAATCTGCATGGAAGAGAAGCTAAAAATTATTTGCCAAAATCATGCAGCTCCAGCTAGGGGCAAAACTGGCACTAGAAGTCTACCAGCACTGCTTTTACTTGTTTACTATACATCATTTTTTAAATAAGTATAATATGAAAAATATGCATAAAATTTCAATTTTACACCAACTTTGACATCAATTATTTGCTTGGAGAATTGTTTCAGTGTTAATGCTCAGCCTTCAAGATCCCTTGAAGGATTGTGCTTTTCAATTTGTCCTCTCAAACAACAGTCGGGCAATAATCGTTAAATGCCATATCCACGCTTTCAGGTTTGTAATTACAGAAGAAGCCAACCTTATTGTTTCAGCAATTTTCCTATCAAATTCTCAGGTACTATTTGTTAAAGAAGCTGATTTACTATAATGCACATGCAATGGTAGTAGTTTCCAAAATATATGAAAGCATAACAAATTAAATAAATCAACTATTTTTCTATAGTTTTAATTTTATACCTCTTCTATTTTCAAACACCTTTTCCATCCTCGCCACCCAAACATCTTAACTCCAATTCCTGTGGCCCACTACTTACTATGAAATCTTGGGCAAACAAGTTACTCACCTCAGTTATTCAATACCTTCATCTGCAAAGTAGGGATAGTTAAGGACCCTCTTAAATACTGAAAGGCTTAAATGACATAATGCATTCCGAAGTATTTACAGCAGTGCCTAACATTCTACTTTCTCAATACAAATTGTTGTTTTAATGGCTGTGGTCGTGGCTGGTTTCTAGTCCATTTCTGCTTCAACACGTGGAAAATATATGGGAACCAAATAACTAGCATTTCTTTCTGAAGCATAAATCAATTTGCTTGTCCTTGAGTGAATAGATGGCTCACTCTCAAGTGGCTTGTCCCCAAGAACTCTACCATGAACATGTACAGAGAGTCTCTTTCCCCTCTACCACAGTGGGACCTGACATGACCTTAAAATTAGGTGCATCTAACATGTTTTTCAATGAATAATGCCCACCATGTTATTTGGATGTTTTCTATGAACTGCAACTCACACTCAGGCTTGGATGTCAGAAGTTAAAATCTTAGGGCATGCTATTCTTAAATTTTCAGCTCACCTCAAGTCATATTAATGGAATTAAAAAAAAGGTCTAGTTTCAAAATATGGCTCAACCACCTACTAGCTATGTGATCTTGGGTAAATTAAACTCTCTAAGCCTCAGTTTCCACATTTGTAAAGCGGTGAAAACATCTATAGTTCACAGAATTGTATGAATTAAATGAAATATATCATTTGGCACAGTGTCCAACAAATTTTAAGTGCATAATAAATTGTTGCCATTGTTATTACTAGTACCAGAAAACACGGGTAGCACAGATAATACTTCTAATATGAACTCATTTCTTTCCAACTTCCTACAAAGAAAAGATTTCTTTCATAATTTTAAAATTGGAAAATAAAATTGCAGTTTGTATTTGTGTTGCTCTCATTTTCTCTAGTATAAAAAAAAAATAAAGCAAAATACAGTGCAGGCTCTTTCATTAAAATAACCTGTAGGCCTTTAACAGAAAACAAACTTTAGTTTTATGTTTATCAAGTTTTAAACTTAAGTAGAAACTATTCCATCACTATCAACAGTACCTTTTTAATATATTGTACTGCTCAAGATTGAAAGGGATCTGTTCTAGAACTCTAAATTTCAAATATCCTATTTGAAAAGACAATTCTGAAGTGTCTCAAACTGCCACATTTACTGCTAAAAAAAATAAAATTATTGAAAAGCCATACAGCTCTAAAAAACACTTTTACTCTATGATGATTAATTTCTGGTCTTCAGGGGAAGTCAATATTCATTCTGAACTAAATACTACCAAAAATGATTATGTGATTAAAAAGATTTTTTATGTGAAATCATACTTGATTGATAGCCAATAACTTTTTTTCCCTTTTCTTATAGTCTTTTACATTTTAGCAATATATAAACACAATAGAAGTTTATTAACAGCATGGGGCTGATCTCAAAATGACAGAGAAACTTAAGTTTCTAATTTTAAATGCATCACTCATTTTTTTTTCTTAAATGTGTTCAAAATCAACGTGGTCCTCCTAAAACGGAACTACGGGGCCTGCTGAGGGACAAGAGATTAGCATCCCCTGCCAGTGTGAACATAAGCCCTAACAGCAAGCTCACGACCATGCAAAGCGCCGTTGACCAGGGGTAGCTGTGTCAGTGGTGATGCCCGGGGCCCAGAGAAAGGAGACAAGAGCTGACCCCGGGCCCCACAACCTGGAGGCCCACTGGGGAAAGCGAAGTGTGGAAAACCAGTGAGTCACAGGTCTTACTTAGCACTGCGCGGGATCCCTCAGCAACACTGAGTTCGCCCATCCCAACCCTCTCTTAGTCCCCAGACACCGTCGTAAAGAATTAGTTTTAATTCTATCGATGTAGTTTAGATTTGCTCTTCTTCTGCCACGCTTAGGACCCCTAAGCAACCTCGCCCTTCCCTTCACGCCTTCCACCGCCCACCATCCCGCAAATAAGGACAACTGTACACACAGGCGTCTCGAAGTAGCCCATACTCCACGCCCACACACGCCTGGGCCGAGCAGCATGACACTGACAGGTTTCGGTCCCTCGTGATCTTTCCAACTGGTGTCGCTTCCTCACGACTCAGAAAGAGGAGCCGGGTGGAGCCCGCCAGGCGGCCGCCCCGCGCAGGACCTTATGACCCTTCGCCAAGACCTAGGTGGGCCCGAGCTGATGCTCAGCTCAGCCAAACCTCCGGAACCTCCGGGATCAGGGCTAGGGACCCACCTCCCCCTGGGGTCTGCAGCACTCCAGAGCCACCCCTGCCATTGTGTGGGGAGGTCAAAGGGACCCTGCGGCGGAGTCTGACGAGCCGCCGCCGCCGCCGCCGAGCTCTTAGGCCACTCGGCGCGGGGCGGGGGCGCCTGGGAGAGGCAAGCGGGGGAACCGGGAGCGTGTTTCCCAGGGAAAAGCTCAGCGCGCCACCTCTCTGCCAAGCCCGCCTAATTGTCCTCAGTTTGAGCACTCTACCTTCAAGAAGCGGGCAAAGCCCGGGACTGGCTTCCACCTCTGCCAGCTTTGGGCCGCCACCGCGCAGCCTGCCTCCGGAGCAGGCAGCAGCCGCCACTGACAGAGCGAGGGGCCCTGCCAACTCCTTCCCATCAAACCCCGCGCTCCCGCCACCCGCCAATCGGGGCCGCGGCCGGCGCGCGCCGCTCCGGGTCACGTGACCGTGGCCTGCCCTAACAGGTGGGGAGGGTGCGGAGGGTGGCGGAAGATGTTTGGCCGGTGTGGCTTCGCAGCCAAGCTGGGTGCTCGTCGTCATGTTGCAGAAGTGACAATGCCCTTATTATGACTTTTACCAATACAGTGACTGCTAACGCTCTCTTGTCCTTTCTTTTAAAGCCTGTGCTGCCAAATCTCAACAGAAAGAAAACCCCGAAGCTCCTGGAGTCCACCGAGAGGCGGGAGTGGGGTTGAAGGTGGAGGTGGGTGCTGCTGGAAGGGAGTTCTCCCTTAGGAGTCCCTGATCGGCTGTCATCCAGTGCGCGGCGCAGCAAGTTAGAACTACACGTCTTAGAAGAGACCAGTTTCCAAAGAAGCCATTGGGCAACATTCAGCCTAGACTTCGGGCTTTTATTACTCGAGGACGTCAAAAAGGGTCATTTGGTGATTAGGGGCTTACCTCAGCGAGGTGAGGGGTAAGCTTAAAATGCCAAAGGATGCTGATTTCAAACTGTGGATAACAACGTAAGCTGCGTTTTCTTAAAACTTATCACCGCAAGAACGCTCCCTTCACGGGCCCACAAATAAACCACGCAGGCTACTTTTGCCTCAGATTTGTTTTTTTGTTGTGTTTTTTTTGAGGGCAGGGTCCCTGGCCCTCATATGTGGGACCTGAACCGGGGCCGCTGGCCTCCCAAGCCAGCGCTTAACCACCGCGCCACTGGGCCGGCCCTGCCTCAGATTTGAAAACATTGGCTAAAGAGCGTTAAATTTCCCAGTCAACTGGGAATGACATATCTAGATAACAAATGATACTTGAACCACACAAGGTAACGTGGAGAAGGGTAAAGAAACTTGAGCAAAAAGTTTTGTCATGTTTTACCCCTGTGACATGTTTTAACCCTGTGTGCAAACATTTCCATAGGGTTTTTCTATTTTAGTTACATATACATTTTAAAATAATAAAATGTTTCCACGAGTTTTAAAGAGTATAATCGTTTTAATATCGCTGCTTAAACTTTGACAGTGCAAACAGGTAAAGTAAGAAAAGAAACTGAATGTAGTGTCTAGATGGTAAGAATAATTTATTATCCTGGAAGCTACCAGATAATTCACTGTGAAGATGCTTGTCCTGGCTGCTAAAATCTTTAGTTGCTGCTTTGTAAACTTCAAAGGATGAAGGGAAAGGAACCAAAGTTTACTTCTTCTGTATTGTGGGTCAGGCACTTTACAAATCTAGAAATTTACAAAATAAAACATGTATTTCACCTATATTGATAAGATTTTTAACCATTTTGTTTTCCAACCTTTGCTATTTCAAACTATTTTTTTTTAAAAAAGGCTTGTGCAGTTATGCAATTACTACATTTCATCTCAGGAAGATTTCTTTTCCTAAGAGAATAGGGAAGAAATGGTTTCCACTTGCTAAAGATTTGTTCTCTAGTTTTAATTGCGCCATCAAGGCCTATCGTAAAAGGGGAAAAAAACTGGAGGAGGGAGACAGAGAAGAGCTAGGTGAGTGCAAAAGATTCCAAAAACCTATTCCTGTGACAAAATTCTCTAGGTATTTGCTCTAGAAGAGGAGACATTTGACCGGGCAAGGGGAGGGAGAAAAATACTAAATCATTAACTCTCTTAACCTTCCCAACAAACTTTGAAGATATCATTTTTTAAATGAGGAAACTGAAAAGTAGGAAGATAATGTATATTGTTGAAGGTAACACTACCACTCACTGCCTCCTTCTTTATATCAAGTAGTAAGAATTTGTTAGGCACAGTGAGGGAAGACATTAGAAGCTGCGAAATCAACATGTACAATGTATGGCTAGACTATAGGCTACAGGGGTTCTTCCAAATATTTATTGAGGACAAGACCCTATATTAAGTGCTGAGGATACAGAGATAAATAAAACAGCTGCCTTAAAGCAACTGACACTAGTGAGAGAAACCTTCAAGAAAACAAAAAATGGGCCAGGCAGGTGGCTCAGTTGGTTAGAGCACAAGCTCTGAGCAACAGGGTTGCGGGTTCGACTCCCACATGGGATGGTGGGCTGCGCCCCCCACAACTAGACTGAAAGGGCGACTGGACTTGGAGCTGAGCTGCGCCCTCCACAACTAAGATTGAAGGATATCAACTTGACGTGGAGACGATGGGTCCTGGGAAAAACACACAGTTCCCCAATAAAGTTTAAAAAAAAAAACAACACACAATATAGAGTGAATAATCACTGGTAGAGACAAATGTTCAAGTGATGAAAAACAATAAAGCAACATCAGAGGGGATATGTGAAAGCCAATGAAGGTAGTGCTTTAACTGGGTCCAAATATTAAAAGAGTTATTCCCTACTAATCCCAAAATTATACTGAGCGATATTCTTAGCAAGTGAAATTGGAAGAACACCAAAGAAGATGAGAAAGGAAACAAACTACTCTAGCCAAAGGAAGTCCAAAAGGTCTAATTAAATAAATAAGTGAGCCCCATTTATTTAGAGAAATAAATGAAAGTTGCAAGAGTTACAGGCGCTACCAGGCCTTACAGTAGGGTTATTCATTGATCAGGTCGGAAAAGTTAGAGAAGGCTTCCTTGAGGAAGTCACACTGGAATGGAGATCTGAAGGACAAAAAAAACTGAAGAAAGGAGAAAAGGAAACAGAACATCTTATGTAAAGGCCATTAGTCAAGAGGAAACATGCAAGCCTGAGAGACTGAAAGGAGGCCAAATTTAGTGCCTAGGGCCTAAATTTCAGGGAGAGAATGTTACAGTATGAAGCTGGGGACCAGACTAAGCAGGACTTCACTGGCCATACTGAGTTTTTTCTTGAAAGAGAAGTGGAGAGGGGATTTGACCTGATCAGATCTGTGTTTGAAAAGAGCATTCCAGCTGCAGCATGAGAATATGAACACGGCCAGCATTGGACTAATTAGGAATTATAGGTGGTACTTAGTATTGGTAGTAGTTCAAGTATATTTGGGTGGGAACAAGGAAATGGAGACAAGTGGGGAAAATCGAACAATGTAGGAAGTAAAATGGGAGACCTTGGTGATGGGTTTAGATTTCATGGGGCAGAATGGAGACTGACGGAGAGGGAGGAGTAAGAGATGACAGGATTTCTGTACAGCCCAGTGAGTGGATAGCAATGCTGTCACCAAGATGTGAGGAACAGTGAAATAAAATAGAATCTGGTTTGGAGGAAGATGTTGATTTTAATTTGAACACATTGAGTTTAAGATGTTTTTGTGACTTCAAGGAGAGATGTCATGTAAACAGATCTAAGGATCTGCAGCACTGAGAAGTAGAGAACAAACATTTTACAGTATATAATCCATCTTTTTCCACAAGGTACTTATTTTTTCAAAATGCAAATATCTTTAATTATAAATGTTTTATTTTTAAATATATTGCAAGAAAGCAGAAAATAATAAGTTAAAGTCTCTAGAGAAGTTTCCCAGACTTTTCTGTGAGTCGCCTGGGGCCTTTGTTAAAAAAAAAACAAATTCTCGGGCCCCTTCTCCGGAGATTTTGATTCTACGTGTCTGGTATAGGGCCCAGAAGTTTGGGTTTTTAACAAGTGCAGCTGGTGATTCTTTTTACCAGGGAATTTCTCTGGGCAATGGTACTCCAGTACCAGAGGCCACCTACTTGAGAATTACTCAAGGTACTTTATAAAATATAGATTCTTAGGTGCAGAATAAAACCTCTGGAGCACAAGGGATGGGAAGAATGGAGAGAGAAAGATGGCACAGTACCAGGTAGTCCAAGACTTCACCTTCCATCTTTGACCGAGGTGTCCTAGGCTCTCTACCAGGCGGTTCAGAGGAAAGCTGTGTCCTTTGCTGAATGACGCATATCAGGCATAGCAGGCAGCCCTCACAGGCTGCTCTGATAATAGCTTTCCTGGCATCTAGCCCAGGCCTCATGCCCTGTCCACTGAAATGGTGCTCTGACGACTTTGATGCCCTTTTCTCACCCCACCCCCATAAAACCTCACCCTTTCCTCCCTGGTCCCCCAATCTTCTTCAGTGTTATATTCCATAAACTCCTCCCCGGTTCAAGGGTGTTTTTTTTTTAAGCTAATCTGGCCAAAGCTGGAAGGGAAATAGGGTCAAATGCTGTGTTTTACTCTCAGCAAAGCTTTCATTATTCTCGACTCTACTTTGGAAGTGCTTTTGTTTTTAAAGTCTGAATTGTTTGTTCAGTCTTTGTAGTCTTGCTATAACAACTCTAAATATCTATGAGGCACTGTAGATGCTACTGATGAGGAAGCATCAGGAAGAATGGAGTAAAAAGATTAGAATACATTTTTTATGATGGGAAATACAACAAACACACAGAAAAGTTCATAAAACAGAAGTGTACTACTTAAAGACTGTAACTCAAACTCTCATGTAACTCCACTGCATCAAAAAGTAGACCATTACCAACACTCCAAAAGGCCCCAGTGTGTCCCTTCCCTTATAACCCCCAAGTGCCTAGAGATAACCATGATCATAATTATCAACATTTCTTGCTTTTCTTTGTCTTACTGCCTACTTATTCATTCTTAAACAACATAGCTTATGCCAATTTTTGAACTCTATGTAAATGGAATCATAGAGTAAGTTTTTTTCACATCTTAAATTTTTTTTGATCAATGCTACTCTGTCTTTAAGATTCATTCATAAGATGTGGCTATAGTTTATTCATTTTCATTGCTTAGGTTACTATATTACATGGGTATACTATAATTTATTTATCTACTCTTATTATTGATATATAAGCTATCTCAAGCTTTGGGCTATTATAAACAATACTGTTCTGAGTGTGTGTGTGTGTGTGTGTGTGTGTGTGTGTGTGTGTGTGTGTGTACGGTGGAGCGCATGAACACAGATTTCTATAGAATCTTTACCTTGGAATGGAATTCCTGGTCCATAAGGCATGCTTATCTTCAGTTCCACAAGACCATGTCAAAATTTTTCAAAATGATTGTACCAATTCATGTAACCAACAATAATATATAAAAGTCCCTGTTGTTGCACGTCCTCACCAACACTTGAACTGTCTGACATTTAAATTTTTGCCAGCCTAATAAGTGTGTAATGCCAACTTACTGTGGCATTACTTTGCATTTCTCTGATTATTAATCATATTCATATGTTTAGGTGTTTTCATATTTTTATATTAGGTTGTTTGTCTTTTTCTTATCGATTTGTATTAATTGATTATATAATATGGAAACAAATATTTGGTTGATTATACGTGCTACAGATATTTTTTCTAGTCTGTGGCTTGCCTTCTGTCTTAGTAATGTCTTTTGATAAAAAGAAATTCTTTTTTATTTTTTTTAAAGATTTTATTGGGGAATTGGGGGCGGGGAACAGACAAGTTGTGTCCTTTTGTTCTTCAGTCTAGTTGTGGAGAACGTTGCTTCACTGGCCCATGTTGGTATTATCATTGTGCTCTTCCCGGGTGAGGCAGATGGGTCGCCGACCTCTGGACGGCCACTCACGGATGCTCTTGGCAGCTCACACAGGCTGCCAGCCACTCACACAGGCTGCCAACCACTCACGCTGGCTGCCGGCCACTCACTGTAGCCTATGGCAGCCCCCTGCAGCAGGGGCTGCAGCTATGCTATCTCCAGGGACTCACAGCAGCCCAGCTCCATCCAGATCGAGCTGTTGTTCACCACCTTAGCTGTAGAGGGCGGCGTCACTGGCCCTCATATGTGGGATCCTAACCGGGGCCCTGATGCTCAGAGCTGGCATCCCAAGCCAGCTCTTAACCAACGCACCACTTGGCCGGCCGGAAAAGAAATTGTTAATGTAGTTAAATGTATCACTCTTTTCCTTTATGATAAGTGGTGTCTGTATCCTATTTAAGAGACTTTTCCTACCCTGAAGTCATTAAGGTAGTCGCCTGTATTGTCTTCTAAAATTTTATTGTTTTGTTTTTCAAATTTAGTTCTAAGCAGACCTGAAATTAACTTTTTTATATATGAAGAAAGTGAGGAATCGGTCGTCCTCACACCCCTTTGTGGAAATTTAAACCAGCACCATTTATTGACAGGTGTTCCTCTTCACCCTACCTGCAATGCTATCTTGGTCATAAACCAAGTACTCATATATGTGTGGATTTGATTCTGACCTTGCTATTCCATTCTATTGGTCTATTTTCTGTTTTATATATTGCTAGATTCAATACGCTAATATTTTATTTAAGATCTGAGAGGGATCTTTCATGAATGAGATTGATCTGTAATTTTTCTTTCTGGTAATGTCCTTCTTTGGATTTGGCATCAAAGTTATATAGCTAACCTCATGAAATGAGTTGGGGAATATACTTTCTGTTTCCTCCTCTCATGTCATTATTTTTACCCATTTATTCTCTTGTCTTTGCAATAAAATTGTCATGAACCCTCCAAAAACCACTTAGATTTTTATTAATATTTAATTGTGTATATTAATTTCAGGGAGAATAGTATTCTTCCACATGAGCCTTCTCTTTCTAGAATATGGTATGACTCTACATGTGTTCAAGTGTCTTCATATGTTCTCTGAAAAAATTTATCATTTTATCACATAGGCCTCATACTTTAGAGTAGATACAATTCTAAAGGTGTCCCTGTAAGATTCCCACCCCTTTGTTAGTCAATAAAACACTAGTCTAGGTACTACTGTGAAGGACAGTTACAGATGTAATTAAATTTACAGATTATCCTAAATTATCTAGGTGGACACAATCTAACCACTTGTGTCCTTGCAAAGAGGGATTTTTTTTAACTAGAGTGAGAAAGATATGGCAGAAGCAGGAAGCTGAGAAGAGATGAGGCAGAAGAGGAGGCTAGAGAGATTCAAAGCATAAGAAGGACTCAACCCATTATTGCTGACTTTGAAAGTGGAGGGAAAAGACCATAAGCCAGGGAATGTAGGCGAGCTCTAGAAATTAGGAATGCCTCCTGTCTGACAGCTAGCAAGCAAATGGAGAACTCAGTCCTGTAACTGCATGCAACTAAATTCTGTCAACAGCCTGAATTAATCTAGAAACAGATTCTCCCTTGGAGTCTCCAGAAAGGCATATACCTGCTAATACCTTGATTTCAGCCTTGTGAAACCCACTGCAGAGAACCAACTTAGCCACAATGTGCCTGGATTTCTGACCTATAAAACTGTGAGATAATGAGTTGTTGTTTTAAGATGCTAAAGTTATGGTAATGTGTTATGGCTGGCAAAAAAACTAATACACAACTTCCTTATTAAGCAAAAATATGTTTGGTGGCTCATCGAGTAAGCCTTTAATCTAAGTAGAATGATACCAGGAAGGTTGCACTACTCACAAACCCTGTGGCTGAGATTTTTTTTTTCACCTTTTAGAATCCAGACTAAAAATGCTCATATAGCTAAGGAAGATGGCACTTGAAGCTACTCTCAGCTACCTCCTGAAGATGGGTTTGGTATACAAGACAGATAATACTTGGGAGAAGAGGGACAAGTCAGGGAAAGGACAGCACCAAAGTCAAGAGCTGAGAGTACAGCAGAATAAGCAGTACGCCTCCTCAACCTCTGTTTGCTCACTTCAGATGTAAGCTCATTCACCACACTGTCCTGAAGCAAATGTGTGCTAAAAAGGTAGGACATAAAGTCTAGATCACTGTGAAATAACTTCGAAAATATCAATGTATTTTGATATTGATATTTGTCAAATCTAACATTAAAGATTCCTATTATCATAAATAATGTATAATTCCAGAGACCATTTGTGTCTGAGAGGCATGATTTAAAACTAGAACACAAGGTATTGTGGCATGTAGACAATTCCATGTGAGCTCAATCTAGTTATTGAAAAAGAGGAACATTTCCTTCTTACAATGGGAAAAAAAAAACTTTCTTGTTCTGGAAAATATATATACAAATTAAGCAGGTTAAAATAAATTTTTGACTTGGTGCCCAGTAATTTCAAAAGGTAGCATTCTAATGCTACCTTAAAAATAATGGTACACATGACAAATCAGGTAGCTGGTAAAACTTGAATCTTCTCTTACATGCATGCAAAGCTTATGCATAAAACAAGGAAGATCTAGCTTTAGCTAAGTCGCACTGAGATTTACTATTAATAGAAGTCATAAGAGTACATGGCATTTTACAAAGCATAAAATACGGAAGACAGGATTTTTCTGCCCTGAGGAGCTTAGTAAAACATGTGTAGACAATAGTGAACAGGAAAAATATTAAGCCATGATGATTCGCAAAGTGATCACCAATGAAAGACTGGGTATTTAAAAAGATGTCTTATAAAAAGAGAGAGTTGGAAAATGCCAGGAATTTGAAAAAAAGTGATTGTGAAAGCTTGAAGGAAGAATGAAAAGAGATGACAGAAATGAAAGTCTAACAAATGAGGAAAGAAGATAATGACAGAGAAAAAGGCTTGATGCCATGACATACGAACCAATACATGAAAAAGAATATAGGATTGATTTGCTTGACAAACCTCTGAAATTAAACAACTGGAAATCCTAACTATACAATTCATTTCTCATAAAACTTAAGAGATAGTTTTCCCAAACAGTCAACATTAAACCAGACCTCTTGTTCAAGCCATATCATTCCACCTATAACATGTGTATAGAAATAAAATTCCATACAGATCTGTATATAGCTGAATTGTAAACAATAAAAAATTTAAAGATATTTTTGAACTATAGTATAATAGGAACTTCATTTTAAAAGATATACTTAAAAGCACTAGTTTCTTTTTTTCTTTTTTTTTTTGTGTTTTTGTTTTTGTTTTTTTATTTTGAGGACAGTGTCACTGGCCCTCATATGTGGGACCCGAACCAGGGCCGCTGGCTTCCCAAGCCAGCGCTTAAGCACCGTGCCACTTGGCCGGCCCAGCACTAGTTTTCTTTATATACAGAGGGTGGCAAAAAAAAAATGTATACACATTTAAAGAAAGGAAAAAAACTATTAAAATTACTCTGATGGTAACCATTTTGAGCACCTCTTGTAATTGCAGAAGTTAAACGTGACTTGTATTCATCTTTTGTTATCGGTGTATATTGAGTATTACAATTTTAATACAGCTTTTTTTCCTTTCTTAAAATGTGTATACAATTTTTTGGCACCCTCTGTATTCATGTATTCTAGAAAAATCCCAATGCTAAAGCAACACTGAAATCAAACCCAATATTTCCCTACAAGAATAAGGGCCAACTTTCTGTGCAGTGTTTGCAGGGCCCAAACCATCTCCTGATGCTAGCTTTGTTGACACAGCAGCTGTACAGAATTCTTTTTATTACTGAAATAGATCATACTCAGGGAATGATCTGTTCAAAAATTTTTGTCAAATGCTTTTCTGCATCTATTGAGATGATCACATGGTTTTTCTTCTTTACTGATTTGATATGATGAATGATACTGATTTTCAAATCTTGCATAAACTGTAACCATGAGTGTAATAGCTCCCATTGAGTTTTGTGAGTCCTTCCAGTGAATTATCAAACCTGAATATGGTTTTGAAAACCCCTCTGAACTTGCAGTTGGTGTCAGAAGTCTTAGGTGGAGAACTATACCCTCAAACTGCACAGTTTGGCTAACTGAAGGTAGCATGCAATCAATTTATTTAGGCTCAGAACACAAGTTTCATCTCTCCTTCTATAGGTGATGGTTCCAATGTTAGTTCAGGGGTTGTTTTGTTTTGTTTCGATTGACCGATGGATTTGCTAGGCTGGTTGTATTTGTCTCGTGTTCCATTTAAAGATTAGTCTGAGTATTGAGATTTGTAATTTCATTCTCAAAGTCTTGGCTGCGTAACTTTGGGTCTCCACAACTGTGGTAAAATAAAAATATATATATTTGGTCTTTGTCTCCCAGTTTCTTACACAGAACTCCTAAAACCCTTGGAATCTCCTATGTAAGAGATAGTGATTAACAATGACCAATGATTTAATCAATCATGCCTACATAAAGAAACTTCCATAAAAACCCCTAAACTACAGGGTTCAGGGAGCTTCTGGACTGGTGAACACATTGAGATGCTGGGAAGGTGTTGGGCCTGGAGAGGACCTAGAGCTCTGTGCTACTTCCTCTCCCCCATACCTCACCCTAAGCATCTCTCCCATTTAGCTGTTCCTGAGTTGTATCCTTTGTAATATACTAGAAATAATAAGTAAACTGTTTTCCTTTGTTCTGTGAGCTGTTTGAGCAAATTATTGAACCTGAGGGAGGAGGATTGTGGAAACCCCTGATTTTTAACTAAGTCAGACAGAAGTGTGAGTAACCTAGGGACTCCATACTTATGACTGGCATCTGAAGTGAAGGCAGTCTTGTGGAACTGAGCCCTCAATCTGTGCAGTCTGATGCTAACTCCAGATAGTTGGTGTCAGAATTGAATTGAAAGATACCCCGTTGATGTCTGGAGAGTTAGAAAATTGGTTGGTATGAGGAAAAAACCCACACATTTGGTGTCAGAGGTGTTGTGTGTAAAAGCAGCTAAACCACACATGTGCAACTCAGTGGTAAGCCTGACATTATGCTGTCTTATCACAGAATTTGAGGATCCTCTTCTCCAACTCTCTCCCTTCTAGGATTTCTTTCTCCCACACTCTCCAGCCCACCGGGTTCCATTTTCCTGATCATTTGGCCAGAAAGATGGGATTCCTCTTGAAATCTAGAGGCCCATACTGCTGCACAGTTTTTACAATTGGGGCCACCTCATGGAGCAAGGCAGAGAAGAAGAAATATTTAGAAAAAAACAAAAAACAAAAACAGGAATTCTCCCTACCTTCTCTGGCCCTGGGGTCCCTCTTCTCGAATCTTCTGGATAGAAAGGAAACATACGGCTTCAGCTTTACCATAAACCAGCCCTCTGCGAGCCATAGACAAGGGGGAAGATGTGTTAAAAAAAGGATTATTCCCACACTCTGGCCCACAGCATCCCTCTTCCTGGTCTTCTGGACAGAAAGATGTGGGATTTCTCTGAGTTTCAGCTATCTGCAGTATGGATGCCTCAGCTCTGCCCAGGGGCCCACTTTGGGCTTATGACCATGAGCAAAAAAAGGAAACTCACCTCTCCAGATTTTAACTCCTTTCCCCAATCTGCCTGCTTTTCTTTACTTTTCAAAGTCCTCACATAGTGGCTTTTTGTATTTTGTCTAGTTTTTAGTTGTAATCAGCAGATAGATGGGCTGTGGTGGGCTTATTCTACCTTGGCCACATCAGAAGTTCAACCCACATACTTTTTAATTGCCTCTCCTTGTGACAATGATTTTGTAATATCATTTTTTTATAAAGAGGAGAAACATAATTCAGTCTTTTGGTTGATTAATTTTTTTTTGGATTATTGACAGTTTAGGAAAATATTTCAGCTTTGTGTTAATATGTATATTTTTAGAACGGCTGTCAAATGTGGGAAAAGCACTATCAGGTTGTTAGTATTTTTCATATATATGTACTGTAAGATGTCAGAGTTTCTAAAGTTTCCTTGTGCAAAATTAATCTGAAATATTCTTTGACTCAATGACAGTTGTAACCCGTCTGTGATATCTTTGTTGTAATGGCATATTATGAGTTTTATATTACTTTTTTCAAAATAATCATTTTATGTCAAATCAACAAGTACTTTGTATTCTTCTCCAATGTGTTTATATGATTCCCTCCTCCCTTTAACTGGATTAGCAAACAACCCAAGAGCTTATTCCTTACTTCTATTTGAAATGTATCTCTTCCTTCTAGTGAATTCCCACTTTGGGTAATGATTTTAAATCTTTTTGCTACAGACACTTCTTGATGTCAGAATAATTTCCATTGATTTAAATTGCTTACCTTTTCCACTCATTCCATAGTCCATTAATTTTTATCTGAATTTTTTCTCAGTTCTTTACAAATAGAGTTAAAGATGACAAAAGATGATCCCTTTCATATAATGCAAATTAGGTGATTGCAATTTCATAAATGTCTTATAGAAACATGTGTCTTTCTGAATTGTCTTTTGTTATTTGACTTTTATTATTTTTTCGAATAAGCTTTTTGCTCTTTTGTGTGTTGGGGCTTTTCTTCCAAATCTTTGAAAAATATATTTTAGAGCCCGTAAAATGTCCTTGACCCATATTGTAAGACTTGAGTAGCTTAAAATGGACAATGCATTATATTACACTTAGGCTTTTTTTTAATCCAAGTTAATATGTGTATGTAAAATACTCCATTTATGAGAGGAACCTGAAAGGAAAATAACTGTCATAAAATGCCAACGTGGTTAACAACTGTGGAGGCAGCTTTTTCTCTTACCAGATTAAAGAAATGAGCTGCACATGGTGTACATCCTGCACACTTATTAATATCTTTAAAGAGTGCTAGGAGCCCTTTTCCTCACCTTTCATAGCAGCCATGTTGTTGGACAACACTCCATGAATGTTTTCAACCACAAGTTACTATTGTCCAAAAGTTATTTCACATTGTTGAATAAACCCACAGGCTGGTTTCCAGTCAGTGAAAAAGTTTAAAACTATACATACAGTTTTGAGTCACAGCAGTAGAGCACGATAATGGCCAACTAATCAGTGTCGGACACATCCGGCATGGAATCTACAATAATGGAGCAGTATTTGGTGTCTGGTTTATTTATTTGTTAACCCTTTCGTTATGTATATATTTTCCTGTTATTTCTATTCATTCTTTATAAACTGTTTCTTTTTTTTTTTCATTTGGGGCATTTTCCCAAATTCTTAAGCAAAAATGAGTTACAGTTAATAATTACTTATAGGATTCCAATTAAATTTGTTTTTTGAATCATAATCATTATTCTCATCATGACCTCAGAAGGTTAAAATGCAATAACATGAATTACTCTTTTTTTAGCACTTCAAAATAATATGAACTGTTCTTTCTAGCTGTTTTTGACTTATACGTAATCTAAGAAAAGCTAGTTGTCTTGTGCTCCATAAAATACTCACAGCTTTTTCAATATATTCATTAAGTCTAAGAATGCATCCAGTGTAAATAATGTCTGTCTTATTGAAAATAATTTACAAACAAAACAATATTAATGGCCTCCCTTTTGTTTTTTGGGGTTTTTTTTTGCCTTGGAATTAACTAGCTAGAATCTAAGCATATGACTAAAATATTGTTTTCAAAATATCTTTTTGAGAAACATCTTTTTTGCCCAGTTTATATTCTGTTTGATTCTATATAAACATTATTGAAATCATAGTTTAAAGGAAAAAGATTGCTTTAATTAAAGTATTGGATGACATTATTACTTTTTGTAACAGGCCATAATGAAAGACCATAGTCCTTATTAAAGTCAATGAAAGCATCAACACGAAGCTGCTGCCAGCCTTTGTTGACTACACAAATGGTATTTTGCTTTACTATTTTCTATTTCTTCTGCTTTTTCATTTCCTCTTTGGGAGTATCCTGATTGTTATAATCTTAATCTTTTCTGTTGTCATTTTAATCGTCTGTAGTTTCTTGGCTCTCATGAATGCTTTCTTTTCTTCATGATTTTAATACTTGCAGTGTACATTTCAATATAATGAAATAGTTTTTGATGTTTTGAAGTCTTTATGAATCTTCAGTTCAAATTTTGGGGTTCCAAAAGGAAACCAGATATATTTGAATGTGAGAATGATCAATAATCCTGAAAATTTTTTTAAACCTGAATTTAAAATATGCATAGGAGCAATTCAAATGTATTTTTTAATTTGCTACTATATTATGATGAGCTGGAAAATTGTGTAACCATATTACTCATATTACCTACATTGGTTCATTGATGAACATATGCAGGAGTTTTGTCACCGGATATTCTTGTCTGCACTGTGTTGGTGGCCTAGTCCCCTGAACCACGAGATTTGTCAGGATGAGATGAATCAGCAAGGCTAAGATAACTTATAATATGTTAGGATGGAGAAAAATGCACAGAATGCTCATTTTAGTGTTGCTACAAGTATGTGCCCTACAAACACAGGAATTCTGATCAACTATTTTGCACAATTCCCATGAAAAAAGAAAAACATGTCAGTCATATATAATTGCATAAGCTGCATTAGCAAGTACATTCCTGATAGGAAAGAACTTTTAATTTCACTCGATGTTAACAAGAATCCAATCCTCCCCTTAAATTTTATTCATCTGATGATTGAAAAAAATTTCTGCAGGCTAGCTTCCAGCTCCACATATTGCAAACCTCTTTTCTGCTCCACTAATAACCAATTCCCACTACCCAGATACCACTCATTTTGTGATAGCCTCCGGCCTTGCACCTTCATACTATCATGCCAAAGGAGTTGGCAGAATGGGCAATTGGAGTATGCCCAGAAATTATTTTTACCCTGAGAAGGCTGGCAATAACCACAGGGGTGAGTGGCTGGCTGTAAACCATGTAAATATATCCCACGAAATCCAAAATAGCCTATCTCCAACTCAACTCTCCCCAAAATGCCTGAGCAATTCATTGCAAAGCAACCTAACACAAGGGGAAGTGTGATGGAGGGAAAGCCAAAAGAGAAAGACACAGCAATTTGCACTGATTGGAGTAAAATATCTTACTTGGGCAAATTTTGCAAAAATATGTGATCCTGTGAACACACCATTAGAGATCCTGTCAAGAAGCTTTGTTAACAGTTGCTTCCAAGGAGTCGTGACACATCAACCTCCCTAGCTTTGTGGTAAATCCGTCTCTGGACATTACTTCCAAGGCTTTCTCCACTATTCTCCCACTGCCTGGAATGTCTTGTCCCCTTTTTTCTGCTCCTGGCATATCCCTACTCTTTTTTCAGGGCTTGATTGAAATGTCAATAATTCCCTGAGAAAGAACCTACTGTACTGGGAAGAAGCTGGGCTTTAATAAAAGACAGATCTAGGTTTCAATCTTAGCTGCATCATATGTCATTTGTGTGTCACAAGCAAATTACTCACTTCTTTGAGTCTCAAGTTCTTCATCCATAAAATACAGATAAGAATATATACCTTGCTGAGTTATTAAGAATTTTTTAAAATTTAGTATTTCATCAATTCTGTTTTTTCTTACTTAGTATCTCTACATACAATATTGAAAACATTGAGAAAATGGTGCTTAAAAGAAGTTTTATTTATTTCTCTTCTTCTAACATCATTTTACTATTTGGGTGATCAACAGAACTGGAATTAGGATGAAGTGAGTAAGGCATTTGCCTCAAATCCAAAATATAAGTGGGTGTCAAAAAACTCAATAACCAATAGAAATAGCATTTTAATTCAATATTTTTAAAAATCTATGATGAACAAAATATCAAAATTTTAAATAAAGGTAGAATCAGTATTATTGATTTTTATTTTGCCTTAGGCTCTAATATGGCTTACATTAGTACTGGTGATCAAAACTTGATGAAAGAATTTGGAATATTATTTCTCTTTATAATTATTCATAGCAAATTTGAATTATTCTCTTTATATTCAGTTGTTTTTACAGATGGCATCTTTCAATACCTGTAATAGTAGTATTTCCAGCACTAAAGCTTGACCCTCCACAACAGATGACTATGAGGAAATTATTTTTCTTTTATCTTAGAAATATTGTTTGTGCTATTGGAAAGTGCTTACTGTTTTGGAAATCTTTTAGTAATTTCTATTACAGATAACTTCACTCTAGAATGATCTACTCCTTTTTTTGACTACACTGAAGCTCTTTAAATTTCAAACTCAACCTTTTGCAAAATGGTTCACTTCATAGTATTTCAGAGCCCTTATGCTTCCTATAGGAACTCTTCTTACATATCAGTAAGTTGTTTTTCTTTTCCATCTAAATTATTTAGCCAAGTTTATTTATAACTATTTCTCTAAGATGGAGGAAAACACTTCAGATATTTTACTTGAGATGTGCTCTGTAATGCGTACTCTCATACACTATTGGTGGAAGTATAAATTGTTATTTGTTTAAGGTCAATTTGAAAAAATCTATTAAATTTGAAATATACATGAAACTTATTATTTTTATAACTAAAATAATTTTTTTTTAAAGAAGTCATTTTTGACAGTGGCTCTTCTCCCAGCCTGCCCACTGCCACCACTTTGGGAATGCACTGTCCTATCCTCTTTCTTTGAAGAAATGCACCACTTGCTCAGCTCATTCAGTGTGCCTTTGAACTCTTTCCTGCGGCATAACCAAGTTCCATTCTTCGACCACAAAATCTATGAAAGAAAAACATCCCAGGATGACATTGAAAAATATGGTATCTGATCACGTTGGGCAATGAGGGGCTTACAACATTTGAGCAATTTTAAGAAGGAATAAAACTAAAAATAAACAACAAAAAGAAAAGTAGTTTTTTCTTATTATATCCTTCTAGGTGAAAGAGTACAGGTCCCTGGCTTCAAGAACCTCATACTTTATGGATGAAGGAGAAAAAGAATGATACCTTGTGGTCTTTAAATAGGATGATAGTTTTAAATTGCTTTGAGGTGTTTTTTCATATTTATAGTATTTAATTATAACCCACAGAGAAAGTGTGACAGAGTCTAAAAAATTTTGGAGTTGCCTTATTTCTACACTTTAAAATTGAAGATAATTTTATATTAAATGTAAATAATATAATCATATATAATAATCCTCAAATTAAGAATAAATGAGTTATTATGCTATTCATAATATTTCTCCTTTTTGGTCATTTTGTGTATTTTTTGAATGGGTAATACATGCAAATGATACAAAATTCATAAGTTGCAAAAGGGTAGACAGTGAAAATTATGTCTCTCTCTCACCCTGTCCTCAGAACTCAGTTCTCCCTGGAGGCAACCACTGTTGCCAGTCCTTGAGTAGCTTTTCAGATATATTTTGTGAATATATAGATCACTCTCTCCCTCTCTTTAAATTATTTTTTAATTTTTATATTTTTGCACAAAGAGTAGTTCATTCTATACACTGTTTTGTATATATCTTAAGAATTAGTTCTCAGCTTTTTTAGTTGCTGCATTATATTCAATTGAAAGGATGTAGCATTTTTCATCTAGTCTTCTACTGATGGACATTCAGGTTGTTTCTGATCTTTTTTTTGAGGGCAGTGTCACTGGCCCTCATATGTGGTACCCGAACCGGTGCCACTGGCTTCCCAAGCCAGTGCATAACCACCGCGCCACTCGGCCGGCCCATCTGATCTTTTACAATTACAAACAACACAGCAATGTGTAATCTTGTGCGGGTGCCATTTCTTTCTGTGTCAATATACATCTGTAAGAAAGAATTTCTAGAAATGGAATTGCTGGGTTAAAGAATACGTGCAACTGTAAATTTGATAAATATTGCCAAACTAGCCTCCATAGAGGTTGCACTAAATTACAGTCCCACCAAGAATGTGCCTCTTTCCTCATCCTGGACAACAGTGTATGATCACTTTTTTAAAAAATGTTTGACAATAGGTTTTAAAAAATAGTATCGCATTGTAGTTTTGTATTTTTCTAATTATGAGGGAGGTTGAATATCTTTTATTTTCAAGATTCATTACACAAAGAGTGGTAAATATTTTCCCTCTAAATTTGACTGGATTTTTTCCCAATGAAAGAAAAATCTCCTACTGAAGTATAACTTTATAGCATCTGCCATTAAGATAGATGATAGGTAGGTAGGTAGATAGATAGATAGATAGATAGATAGATAGATAGATAGATATTAATAGATAAAACACTACAACATCTTAGAATACAAAAGCAGGGTTTTTCCACCTTTTCTGGAAGAATTTAAGAGTTCATCTTTAGATTTGTAACAAACATGTAAAATTTCACTAAAATTATTAGTAAAGTTGAAAATCCCAATAATATATAAATCCTTAATTTGTAATTTGTTTGTTAGAATTCCAAAATGCAAACTACATATGTGTGTGTATATATATACCAATAAAAAAAGTTTTCCTTCAAAACTATAGCTGCAATATTATTATTAATTTTTTAAGAGGGCAGCGTCACTGGCCCTCATATGTGGGATCCGAACCCAGGCCACTGGTGTCCAAGCCAGCTCTCAACCACCGTGCCACTCGGTCGGCCCGCTGCGATATTATTTAGTAATCAAACAGTAAACTGCTAAGACCTAGAAAATCTTTCCTAAATTTCACTTCTAAAAAGTGAAAGGTTGTTTTCAGGGACTTCTAACATGATTATTGATTAGTAACATATAGTAGAAATTTTAATGCAGTATCCATAAATAGCATTTTTACATTTTTGCCAGAGTTGCAACACTAATGTAAATAAATATAAATACATATCATTGGTAATGTTTCTCTCTGTATCATTTCACTGTTGACATTAAATCATTATAATTCCATTCCAAACTTAATGTTGCTAAATAAAACCTAACACTTGAAATGTATCAAAAATCTCGGGATTTTTCCAGTTAGTTTGTATTGATCATATGGAAATTATTTAGTATATTAGAGTTCTAGGTACAAAATATACTTTTTAATATCATTAATTTAGGAAATTAGTCTTTCTATCCCTACTTCCCACCCTACCCCATCAGCCACACCCAGAGTAATAACTCTCTTACAGATAAGAGATGCCAATTAATCAGTCCAGCTGGTCACTGGAGTGAAAGATGTCGCTGCCAAATTCCCTGTTACCCTCTATAGTGACACAGACTCCTGGAATTGAAAGGGAAGCTGCTCAAGGAGTCATTTAATCCAGACCTCTCTTCCTGCAAGGCTCTGCCTGAAATGTCTAAGACAGATGGCTTGTCCTTAAAATTCACTAGGGACAGAGATTCTACAATATTACTCTGGAGCCTTTTCTAATGTTTAATCACTATTACTGTCAGGTCAGTTTAAGCTCTTTCCTGCTAGTTTTTCTTCTCTAGACATGGAAAACAGTTGGTCAGCAATCTCTTTATAATCACCTTTCCAAGATGCAAAGACCAACGTGTCCTTCAACCTTGTTTTTTCAAGATTATATAATTTATCTTCTATCTACTCTTAATATATCAATATTTGATCTCATTAATCATTTAGATTATTTTGCATTAAACTCTTTCCATTTGTTTGATATCACTCCTAACTTAGTATTATGGTAGGTTCTTTCATTGTGATGTGGTTTTTTAAATTTTTAATTATTGTAGGACAAGGTAGCTACACTTTCATTTATTCTCCTGCTCTCATATAATATACATTCTAATAGATCAAGAATAAACAATTAAAAGTGGATCTATAACATATAATATTGTGATAAAAATAAAGCATGTTGAATTAATTAGAAAAAGCCTATGCCACTGTGATAGAGACTCAACAATAATGCAGCAGTTTGAAGATGAGATTTGTTTTTACCCTAGCTGTCCAAAGTGACTGCTCTGGATCATCGAGAGGTTCTTCTGCTCCTTGAACTCATTCTGGGACCCCAGTCCTTCTATCATGTTATATCATTATACCTTAGATTATTGTCATTATCTTTATAGTATAAACTGGGTCACCCCAAGTTCCAGCCAACAAGGAGGAAAAAGGCAACATAGATGAAGCTATCATAGGTGCAGAAGTGGCCCACATCACCTACACTTCATTCCATTGAAGAGAAGATGCTTACAGGCCCACATTTAACAAGGGAGGCTGCAATCATAGTCTAATCATGTGCCCAGGAAGAAGACGAGAGTGCATTTTGGGGTACTCAATAGTATGTTGCACATGCTATCAATATGTCTCCCCAATATATTCAGATCCCTTTTTACCTCTTTGTATGTTTCTGCTTCCAACAGCAAACACCGGGCTGTTTTTCAGAAGATGCTCTGGGAACACTGGATCTCACTTGGCCAACACTGGAAAGTGCAAGCTAGCTCCCTTACACTCTGGTCAGGACAATTCTGAGACATTACTTAAACATTCCAGGGTTCCCATGCAGGCAAAGGCTAAAGCTACGCTCTGTGGGCACTGGCCTGAGATTCATCCTTGCTTGGCTGTATTCTGTCCTGTCCGGCTTTCCACATCCCCTTACTGGTTTCCCCCAGGAATACTTTCTTAATAAATCACTTGCACATGAATTCTCATCTGATGATCCGCTTCTAGGAAACCTAATCAAAGGCACAAGGTAAAGGGTTAAAGAGGCTGGGTCCTTTCGGGTGGCTTCACACATAAGATCATACTTGTCCATACATTTAGACAACGATGAATGAGTTAGCTCGCAACTATCAGCACTACTATGAAAAAAAAAACAACACTAAAGTGTATATTTTTATTATTTTGCTAGGGTCACATTCATATGTATAAATTTAGCTTTTTTGATGTGGATATCCACAATCTGTTCAAAAAGTGAATGCCTCTGTATCTTATTCTATAATATCAAATTAAATTTCATAAAAATAATCTAATTGGATCTTTGAAGATAAAGGGAATACAGTTAAGTGAATGGAGTCAATAGGTAACAAAGGTGCTTGGCAATACTGAGCACTAGGTAATCCAACAGGGACTTAGAGCATTTCAGGATACAGGATGTCATGGCCTTCAAAGTAACTAAAACACTGAAGATGACATCTGTCTATGGGCCAAATATATCGCACGTAATTGTTTTGAACAAGGGCACTGGAAAACAATGTGGGGTAGGGGGTGGAAGACAGGATTTCAGGAGGAGCATTTGGCAAAAGATTAGTTTATTTAAATTTGACTTTACTAATTGTAACAATCTATAATTCTCTTCTGTGACCTCAATTAATAAATTAACATAGGAGTTTATGCTGTGCAGTATTTGTTTACAAGAATATTGCAGTATGTAAATATTAAACTTATTTGTGTGTTGCAGAATTACTAGGTTTTAGATGAATAATTGACTCAGTAAGATAGAATTTTTTTTAACTAGCGTTCCAACGTAAAGTAGCACTTTTGATAAACACAAAATTAGGAATTATCGATGTTACTTAAATAAAATTAACTTACGTTGAGATTACCATTCTACAAATTTTACCTTCTCAGAGCCCTGCAGACTTCTATCAGAGAGGCTTGTAGCTCTGATCACAGTTACAATTCAGGGTTATTTTTGTTCTTATTGGGTTAATGTCTGTCTCCCACAGTAAACTGTAGATCTATGAAGGCTATTTTTGATTATCATTGTATCTATCCCCAGCATCGATACAGTGCCTGACACATAATAGGTATTCTAAAAAATTAATGAATATATAAATACAGAATAATTTATATTACATTTCAAATAATAGAATCTATACCATCTAAAGTACATGGTGCAAGTATTATTACCTATCACTCGGTAAATTATAGAATATGGAAAATACAAATGATTCTGGTTCACAGAAATGCAAATAAATTATATCCAGTACAATGCAATTGATTATTGCTCAGTGCAGAGGTCAGTTTTGCATCTATTTGTAAAAGTATTTTAGCTTTCTATAGTACCCACATGTATGTGAGTCTGTGGGTTCTCCTTTGATTTGCTTATAACATTCTACTGGTTCCCTCATTAATTAAAGCATTAAATAAAGTATTTGATATGTGTTCATTTTATATTCGTATGAGTCATGATTTTACCTTCTACTAGACCCCTTAACCTTAGTAATAGCTTAAAAACATCTTAAATAATGTTAACAGTTTATCTATGTACACAAAAATACATTGAGAATGAAATACATGAAGATCATTGTGCTATACCTGAGCATAAAAACAAGGACAGGAACCGAATATCTTCATATCTTCATAGCACTTCTTTAGAGAATTTTACTAGTAGAGCTGTGCAGAGATTACTAAAAGAATTATTCATACAAATCTTGCTTTTTTTCATTATTACTAGTTCCTGTCAGTACTAGCACTGCACTCTATCATCGGGACCCTGATCCAGCTTCCTGGGATTTGCATATTAGGGAAATATTTTTACACAGACCATCCATGTGAATATTTAGAATGTTCTGGTTTGCAGTGAAATTCATTCTTTCCTTTCCTGTTTTCTTTGGTTATTGTTATTTCTTTCTATTTTATGTACTTTATAACTGAAGAATTATTCAAAATTGGGAAAAAAGAGATAGCTCAAGGATTGCAATTTCAACTCCATACATGTTTCAAAGAGTGCAAAAGGTTGTATTTCAAGGGGGTACTAAAATTACATATGATTTTTTTCAAACAAATGCCAAAAATTGTATCTGCTAATAAGTTTTGCCCAGCTTGGAAACAAAACTCAGCCACGTAGTATGAGAATGCCAGATATACGACAATAAATATTTTTGGCATGGTTTCAAAGCTACATAATGCCAGACATAGACATGTAAAAGTAATGGCAAGAACTACAAAGATTATAAAAGAAATAAAGTCACAGTTCGTAATTCATATGATTATGTTCAATAGCAGGCTTAGACAGCTTTTCACATAATAAGATCCACATGTAAAAGCATCAGCTTATTTTACTCAGAAAAAAAAAGATAACAAATATTAAAATGGCTTTTAAAAGTAAAATTTTGTTGAGAGCTTGTAAATGTATTTTTGCAAGCTGAAGGAAAGTAACTTAAATTGTTTTTTTGTTTCTATTTAGATACCCAACGTTTGGTTCCTTTTTTGTCATGCAGAAAAAAGTTTAAAAAGAAAATGGAATCTCAAAGACGGGACCGTCTTTTAAATATTGTCCAATAATCTGTATATTGCAACTGGAGTTTAGAAAAAACACCATTCCCCTAAAGTTAAATAAATAGTGCATTGCATTTAGAGAAAAGATGAAGGAAATGCAGTTGTTAGATGTTCAAGCCTTAATTTGACTACTGGGTACAGATTACAAGGCTCAAAGCCAAAGTGAATAAAATAGTCAAAACAATTCCACTGCATCCTCCTTTGCAAGGTGAATATATCTAAGGCTGACTTTCAAGCAGAAGTATTAGCAATATTTTGTGCTACTTGGAATATTTTATTTTAGACCTAGAGAAATCACACTAAACTGAGTTTGTGATGGATTTGATTTCCAGAGATAAAAGAAGCACACTTTTGTGTTTTCCTTCTGTTTAATTTATGGATTAGAAGTGGTCAGCCATCAGGGTGGGCTAATGAAAAGCAAGACTAAGGGGAAATGCTAGTGAAAGAAGGATGGAAGAAACTGTAGAATCTGAGATAAACTGTCAGTCCCTTAGGCAAGATAAGCCAGAACACCACAGTGCCAAGAACAACTAGCTCAGGTTTCAGTTCTCAGTCACAAGCAATACTGTGAATTGAGATTCATTTGTTAAAAAGGAATTTTGCCAAGATAGAAAAGAATAACTTAGTAGGTGAACTGCAAATAGTCACATTTTAAGATTTTATATTAAATGCAATAAAATATGTTTGTTAGTGCTATAGGTCTATATTGTATTGAATTTTTATTTTGTTGTATAAAATATAAAAAAATGCTTTTGTTTCTTTTCAACCCAGTGAAATTTATAACGTAGGATGAATTACGTGGCATCTCTTATCTATCAACTGTTATAAAAGAAAAATATAATGTTTTGCCTACACTTATTTTCCTTAGTGCCAAGTTTTGCCTGAAATTTTCAAATACTCCTCTAGCAATGCACTGTTTGTGTTGAATCCATGTGTAATGCATTGGAGGTGACATACACTTTTACTTAGATGTGGGTGAAAACATTTGTTACAAAAAGACACTTTCAGATTGAGTTCTATGCCCATTTACACATGGATCCCTTTAATGGATGTTGAGAGTCTTGATTTAGAACTTTTAACAGTCTCGTTTACATTTTGCAAATCTCTACCTTTGAAATAAAAATGCAGTGATCCACCCATCTGCAGACAATTAAGACCAGCAGCCAAGTATAAAAGGGTGGAGAACTTTTAATGGGTGTTTATAGATTGGAAGCACCGACCCCCTTTTAAATGAAAGAGGCCTAAGAAGAAATAGTAAGTGTTAAGGATAACCATGAAATTCATTTAACCCCCCAAGCAGAAGATCTGTTATCAAAGAATTGGCAGGATTCTATTCCTTCCAACTTAAGGTTCTTAGCTTAAGTACTTAGCAAAAGTACTTAGAAAAGAAATATCTTATTTAGAAGTGTTTTACTTATAATTTCTTAGCTGCTTTAAGGTCAAAACACAAGCCCACAGGAAGACCAACAGTAAGGTATGTGATATAAAAACAAATATTTCCATAAAATCTTTGCCCTAGCAAAAAGAGAAATTCTTAGTAGCTTTAAGGTGGGAATTTAGGGAATAGTATTTTTTTACAGGAAATACTGGTTAGGCGTTTTATATAGGGGGTTCTGCATTTGTGAAGGGATAATTTGCTCTAAAATATGTGGGCAACCAGCCTAAATTCTCTAATTGAGTAGTTTGCTCATAACCCCAGGCCATTAGGTGAATGTAAACTGTTACAGGCTTAGTAAGAAAATAGTCCCATTAGGATTTTTGTATTTGTATGTGGTTGTGGGTTAGAGTAACTGTTTCCAAAATCATGGATTAATGAAAAGCTCTTTTTTCTGAGTTTGCAAATACCAGCTTTGAAATGCTCAGTCAAATTAAGCCAAGGATTCTTTTTTTTTTTCGTTGTTGTTTTTTCTTTTTTTTACACTTAAAAAAAATTTTTTACAAGACCAAGTCTCAACTATAAGTTCCATTGTAAATTATCGAAGGAAAATTAGAGATATTTAATTGACTGGTTGTTAATAAAGGAAAATAGCCATATTTTCTTTGATATGCCATTCAGATCTTTTGCTCATGTCCTAAAATTCCCCTCATTGACAATTGCCAAGGAACTTGATGCACAGAAAATGGTTATGACTTTTAGAAAATAAAGAGATGTACAGAAATTAGAGAAATGCTATGTACGTGTATTTCATTTGGTACACTTGCTGCGTATAAGCTCATATTTCTGTGAAGAAGATAACTTCATGTGCTGTTTCTTGCATCCACTCTTGGGGTCCTCTCTCTTAATGGAGTTCTTCATATAAACAGTCTATTTCCTTTTCTATTCCCTGATTCCTATTAAGTCATCATATTGTGTTTCTTACTAAGCATAGTATACTTGTACACCCTGGAGCAGGACAAGGAAGAAACCCGAAATTGACTGCATAATATTCCTTCAAATCAAAAACTGTAAGCACAGAAGAAATTCCGACAAAAGGGGAACATGCCTAACCAAACTTATCAGATAAATTTAATAAACATTCAAGATTGAGGTAATTCATGTGTCTTTTTCATGTCTTCATTTCCCCTTTGAAGTTCACTCTAGTACTACTAAGGTCATAGCTACCATTAAATCCAATCTTCTTTTAAAAATTGATTGACACAAGAACTTTTCTTAGCAATTAAATATATAAGAAACAAAATCACAGGTAAAGCCCAACACAATCTTTTACTCCGCTTGGGGCAGTGCTAGTATTTTCATAGGCTGTTTAACTTTTTACTCTGTCAGGATTTATGATTTCATTTTAAATGTCTTATTTCAAAACATAAGGGTAAAATATATATTTTTTTAATATATATATTTGCCTAAACATATTTGTTGAATAAATCAGAATAATGTGATATAGGAAGAAATCATTTTTTAAAGTAAAATTTAAAAAGCATATACTAAAGCAGAATTGTTCTGAAATGATTTCTAAAAAGTCGAGAATTAAAGTCATACACACAGGAGTATGTAAAGAAAGAAGGGATTTTAAGAGGGCCTAGCTCTACTATAAGGATATATCTAACCTCTAAACCTTGAAAGAATGTACTAAAGATTTCTGGAACAGTTCAATAGTTTTGAATAGCTTTCTGAAAATCTTTCTGAAAGATATAACAGAGAGAACATATTTATTCTTTTCTTTGGGTTGAGATTGAAGCTGGAATACTTGAATAATAAGCTTTGGGCAAGTTGAGAGATGAGATTTGCTAAAAGGACTAATGACAAAGGAAATACAAATTGACTCTGGTAATAACCAAATGGAGAAAAAGAATTTATCTTCAAAATTCTTCCTTGAATTTCTCATTTTCAAAAATAATAAAATAATATTGTAGAGAGGAAAGGCAGTGATTCATCAGATTCTTTCACATACCAGTTTACCAACATTTTTAATACCAGTCTAACTATGAATTGTGTTAAGGACAAAATGAAAATGGATCTTCTCATGGAGAACAAGCCCACTCGGAGTGACCGAAAGACACAGGAAAATGTTAATGATAGCTGAGACCTAACAGAGAAAAAGAAAAATCCATAAAAGTAAAGATAAAATTAGAAATTATCTGCATGTAAAGATGCTTCGAGATGATACTAGATGGCCTCTCAGAAGAGATATAGGTAGCATTTTAAAAGAATAAGTGTCCCAGCTCTCTTAGTTCCATCTTGCACATAGAGTACCCTTAATATTTTTTAGATAAATGAGAAAGAAAAAAGAAAAGCAAGCCTATTATGACCCAATATCTATTTTATGAGAAAGAAAATAAGTCTAAATATTTGCTCTTTCAAATTTACTGTAATATGGTTTAAAATAGTGATATGTAATATGGTTCCTGGTAGGTAACTGTTGCCATCAGGTGAGGGGGTTTCATTATAGTTTTCTCTTTTTTGTATATATTTGAAATTTCCCATAATGAACATTTTTAAAAAGAAAAAGTGGATTCCTTAAAATTTGGAGAATAGATACATTGGCATTTGCCAAGTTCATATTTAGTAATCAAAGCTTGGTGGATATTGTGGTATTTCTTCTCCAGGAAAGATTTGTTGGAAGAAGGGATAATTTGTTGTCTGCTCTGCTAGTGACAATGAAACCAGAAGTTGGAATGAGGCAGAAAGGGAAGTCAGAAGGGAGGGACCAGGCAGCTGTTTTAAGCTTGGTGGCTATTTTAATATTACAAGACTTTGTTCTTCTGATGCTCCACCACCTCATTAACCTATGTGTCATTTTGAAGTATTTTGCCATGCTCTGATGATTAGAGACTTGCTCACTAACAACACAACATTTTAAATGCAAGCGCTCTTCCCTGGAGTCGTGGTGAATTAATTTTCAATTAGTTCTCATTAATGAACTTCATTTTTATGGGTCTAATTGCTGCCCCAGCTTCAGGAAATTCAGCAAGTACTATGATGGGGAAGGAGAGGGGCAGGTTTAGGAGTCAGAAATATCCTGGGCCCTTTTCAGAAGACCTTACTTCATCCCTTCTCCAAAACAAGAAATCTTGTCTAAATTATAAATCAAATGCGTTCCAATAGACCCATGCATCTTTTTGTGGGGTCTTCAAAGCTAAGTTTTATTGCTAACTGTACTTGTTGTTTTTCATATGCCCCCCAAAATAGTCTCAAGAATGGAAAAGATCAGATTTAAGTAGAAAAACGCTCTGGGCACGTCACTCACTCTTTCTATGCCATACTTAGCTTCCTCTCATGGAAAATGTTTTAGTCCAAATAGTCTAGATCCAAATAATACGAGTCTATAATGCTCAGCAAATAATCACAAATAAATCTAATACAGAAAGACAAACTATATAGTAAAGCCAGTGTTCTTGGGTTGCTAATGAAGGACTAGGAGTCTGAGTGGCATGCCCACAAAAGAGTGTGATGCTCTAGTGCCAAAGCAAGATGCTTTCTATGCTCTTCCCATTTCCATTTTTAAAAGCCTGCAACTGAGAACAGTGAAATGCTCACTACCTAAAGTCTTGCCTTTATAAAATGTAATACATATTTTTCTCCCTCATGATTTGTCCATTGAAAACTGAGTTTGTGGGTAGCTTAATCCTTTGGTGTTTGCTCTTGAGGAGGTACACATTTCAAAGTACACTGTGATTTTAGAATTAGGAAAAGGTATTTCATAAATGAAGCATGTTTCTTGGTTTATGGTGTAAATTCTTCCCTTCACACAGAAATTATTATTTCAGCATTTTTCAGTAGGTATTTATTGAGTGCTGATTTATTCATAATACTGAGATCTTCAGGGTGATATCAAAAAAAAAATCCAAAAAACTAGAAGATGGAGGGGTTATTGTTCTGGTGAAATTATAAAGCAGTTGAGATGACAAAAGAGGGATGCATGAAACTGTAGAACACTGACAAAGCGCCAGATGAATAACTAGAAAATAATGCAGTAGAAATTCTAAGGGGAAACACTCAGGGCCTATAAAATAGGGTCAATTATGATGGCCATCACCCATGGCAGGTGTTTTATTGTCTTTATTTACTTCCTTCATCAAAAGCAGTTTCTCTGCATTGCTAATCATTTTATTTTGAAAGTGAACTCAGATTTCAATTCTTTTTAAACGAGTGGTTATCTTATAGACAGAAGCATTTCCTAGCACTCAATTCTTTGCCACAGAAAGTATAAGAATAAAATTGGGTATCTTCTATGATGATGTGAAAGACAATGACTTCCACATGAAACAGCAAAAAACTGGAAATGGAAATACTTTGTTATGTCTGCCACTTTTAAAGATCTGGAATATCACTATGCAGATTAGAATCAAATCTCTAAAAAAACAAAGAACGATAGATAATAAAACTGAATTAATAATGTACAGGAACAAAACTCGGAAGAAATAGGTAGCCTGTTAGTTGATGCCAATGAATTAAGGACAATTTGTCAAAACACTTAGAGATGTTTTAAACTTTAACCCTTTAACAAAACATTGTCTAATTGGTTATGAACTTCAGGTCTGGAGTCTGATGATGTCATAGTAGAAAGTTCAGGTTTTAGAGTCAGACAGACTAGAATTAATCCCACTTCTGACGTTTATGAACAGGCTCTTGGGCAAGTTTCTTAACTTCTCTGAGTCTCAGTTTGATTATTGGTAAAGTACAAATAATAACAATGCCTACATTATAAATATTTTGTGAAGATTAAATGGGATAACTCATGTAAATGTTTTGCACATGGTAAGCACTCAATAAAAATGAACTATTGCTATGACATAGACTCAGCTAAACATTTGGAAGCAAGACTCTCTAGGAGCATAAAGGATGTTATCTTACCAAGTTATCTCATTAGGGAAGTCAATAAAATATTTTTATTAAAAACCACTAGCAAATGTGGAGACATAACCAAGTAAGTATTATGTGACTTCCATTACTTAGGCTGCATGGGAGCCAATTCAAAAATGATGAGATGTCACCAGTTTCCAAATCTCAACTTCTGGCACCAAAAATCAAGTATTTAATGGTATTTTGCCTCCTTAATTCCACGGAAACACCAGATTATTAGGTCCTACCTTTTGTCCTAAACTATCCTCAGTTAAAATCAACAATGATATATATGTCCTGTATCTTCCCATGCATAAGTATATATGTATATATGCAGTTTCATTAGATCAGTTAGGGAAAAATGTCCCTGCAACCAGGCACCTGTTTTCTACATATTCCAATATGGGAAACGTCAACTCCCTTAAAAGAACCACTGTGAAACTGGCCTCTAAGTGCATTCTCCTAAAACACATAATAATGATTTTTCTTGTTTTTCCAAAACATTAAAGTCCTTCTCAGGATCTCTAATCTTACAAAATGGATGATTTTTTATTACTTTAATCATTTTTTAGACATAGTCATACTATAGTAACTGAAATTCAAATAATATTACCAGAAAAAAAACCAATGTGAGAGAATGGAATAAAACTGTAATTCTGACTCTGTAAAGTACTTTTTAAAATAAGCCATTTTACCTGTGGTAAAAGTAACAGAATGCTATTGCCCCCACTGTAGCCTAATAAAATGTCAATTACTTTGTTTTAATGTTTTGAAAACAATAACATATGTACATAGTTTCAAAAATTGAAAAGTTCAGAAGGATATACTCTTCTTACTTATCTCCCAATTAAACTTGGTTCTTACATTGGAGGCACTATTCAGTCATGGACATTATAAATGTAATTTCACATTGATTTACCTAATACCAAGATAGGATGAATGGATAGGTACATAGGTAGATAGATAGATAGATAGATAGATAGATAGATAGATAGATAGATAGATAGATAGACAGATGATAGACTTTTACTTCTGACATATGTAGTATATATTATATTTAATATTATATTAGTTAATAATGCAGTACATTAAATCAGAAGTAAATGAATAAATAGGACATAAGTTACTGCATGCGTTTTGTGAGTTTTAGTTTTGAAGAAAATACCTACAACAAGAAGAGTATATTGTATTATGAAAAGTTCTAAAAACCATTTCACTTATGGTATTATTTATATGGAGTCAAAAGTAGAACTGAAGCAAATAATATAAGCTCCTATCTAGCCAGAGCTAAATAACCAGAACTCTTTGTAGTCACAGACAATGATAATTTATGCAAGATATAAGTGTCTTCTGAAGCACAAAGTACTAAAATTGTGTTTGACTGTCTTAATGTTAAAGTCAACTTATTATATTCTATTTCCTTGAAATGTATGATCCAGAACTAAAAGTTTCATATGTGTGACAATTTTTTTGGTACCCAGAATATTAAATTAATTATAACATTTCATTGTCCTTAATTTTTTTTAAAAAAAGGAGTTCCCTTTAAGTTTAATGCGGACGTAAGAAAACCTGTGGAGAAAAGGAGAGGTGACATTTGCCTATGTGGCATTATGAGTAAAAACTCTGTCCTCATTCTTGAATACATTAATATTAATCCTGCCTTAAAGGGCCAGCAGAGTGGTGCAGTGGTTAAGCACTGGCTTGGGAAGCCAGCGGCCCTGGTTTGGGTCCCACATATGAGGGCCAGTGACACTGTCCTGAGAAAAAAAATTTTGCCTCGAAGTATGCTAAGCAATTTTATCCTCTTTTGTATTTTTCTTAATATGTGTAATCAAATGCTCAGATGTTTTCTTAATAGATTTTGATTCCATAAACACAATATCTTAAATGCATATAAATGTATTTCAAATGATTAAAGCACAGCTATTTAGCTATTTTATACAAGGAAAAATACTTTTAGTAAATACAAGTAATTGTGTTCATATATCATAAATGGAAATGGAACATTTATGGTACTCAGTTTTGTAAGTTAACAATTTAATACCATTTACTGTTGTTTTACAGAATTTAAGTAATTTCTTCAGAGATAGGTACCTCTATTTTTTACATCCCTTTTAATAACTATGCATTGTACGTGGCTTGAAAAACTGCCTTAAAACCTCACTCACTGAATATAATTTGGAAGGTAAATAACACAGGAAACTGTTTTTAGACATTCTTACTGAAAAATTTTGAAATATTTCATGTATGCTTTGCTTTGTATTTTTAAAATGTTTCAAACATACTAAATTGTTCTATTATTAACAATTTTTTATATTTATATACATCAGCATTAGACTATTTCTGTTTTGACAGATAGAAACAGAAACCAAAGGAAGCAAGGAAATGCACAACTAAACCAGAAAGATACCGTGTCATCCAATACTCAGACACCACAGGGTATGTTAAGAGAGTCATTAAAACAGCATTCTGTTGTGTTACGATGACATATGGTAGGCTTCCAAAATTAACAGAGTATTTTGCTGTCTACTGGTTTGTATCACAGTCTTAATAGTTTTGTTTTTCGTTTTTTGTTTTTGTTTTTTTTTTCCGGAGGGAGGGACTTAAAATATCTTCTTGTTTTGATAAGTACTTTTTAAAGTTTATGAAGCATTAATCTCTTAGATATGTGACATATGACATATGGTAGGCTTCTAAAATTAACAGGGTATTTTGCTGTCTACTGGCTTGTATCACAGTCTTAATAGTTTTGTGTTTTGTTTTGTTTTTTCCGGAGAGAGGGACTTAAAAGTATCTTTTTGTTTTGATCAGTACTTTTGAAAGTTTATGAAGCATTAATCACTTTTAGATATGTGAATCTGGTTAAGCAAATACTCAGAAATCACATTTCTTCTCTTTTCCTTACAATTCTCTCCTCCACTCCATGCCTACCCTCTCCTTATTCATTGGGGTAGCGTCTCTGTTCTCTTCCTCTCAAGCAAATTGCATTTTTAAAAAAATATTTTTAATAAATTAGGGCAGATATAAACTTTTCTCCATTGTGATATCTGTTTCTCATGCCTGACCTAATAAGTTGTGAGTTCCCCTTGACCTTTCACACATGCAGAGGCTTCTCCAATTTTGTTCAAGACTCACAGAGCGAGCTCTGCCTGAGCACACCCTGGACACCCACAGTGGTACTGGAGTCACTCTCACCTCACTTCAGCTTTATAAAACATTCAGTTTATGCCCTAGAATGTGTTCACTATATAAATCAGATTTCAATATGATTCCAAAATATGGAATGTATTTCTAAGCTATAAGGAAAAACATAGAATCTCATCCTAAATTCCACATAGACAGATTGCTATGTGGCACTGTTTTCAAGATGAAATGAATGTTTTCAAAGTCTTATAAGCTCAACTTCAATGTCCATGTGTACACTTTCTAAATATTAACACAGGATCCTCTGTGTCTCTGATAAGCCATAGTGGGCCCTCCTCCTCCAAACCTCCAACCACTGCCAACTGATTCTGAAGCATTCATGGGTCATTTGTTCTGCCAGGTGTCAAATTTCTTTTTGAGGGTGTTATATTTAAATTTCTCAAAGAGATGGCAGTGATACTTAGCTTTACATCCCTCACCTCCAATCCCCCAAAACAGTTCAAAGGGCAATACTTTGACTTAATATTTTAAGGTCAATTACTCTCTCTCTCCCTTTGGTTTAGAAGGACTTTAGTAATGCAATCTTCAAGACCACAAAAGGTAAAGGAGTTTACCTGCACCCAAAACTATTGACACTACATAGTAAGAGAGTCCAGTAGTGCCAAATTCCTTCTTTACATGTTGTAACAGGCAAGGGATATTTGGAGTGTTGTTAGTTTTCCTTAGCTGACTTTCTTTTCCTAGAGCCAAAGAAAGACTCAGACATAGCATGTCTAAGAACATAGGCACTGGGTTTAGCCTGCCTGGGTTCAAATTTCACACGTTGCTAGCGGTGTGACTTTGGGAAAGTTAATTAAGCTTAACTTTCTCCTCTATAAAATAGTTAATAACCACATGTTCTTCATAGGGCTTCCACTGGTAATGCATGTAACATGCCTAGCACATGGTAAGCACTCAGTAACTTTTGATTTTATTATTTCATTTATTTACTCAACAAACACTGAATGAACACCTATTGCAAAGCATTTTATGGATGGAGAGCTTAGGCACAGAATCTTGTGCAGCTATCCAAAGTTACTGCTGAGATAAAACTGGGACACAGATGTCCTAATGTTGATTTTTATCTCAGCAGGCTAAGCTGGTTTGCTTAATGTGATATTAAAAACCCAATTTAGATTTAGGAAACAGCCAGGAGTTTCTCAAAAAAATGATACATTTTAAAGAAAAGCCAATTTCTTGTTTTGGTTTTGTGAAGGGTGTCTTTCAGATCTGCCTAAAATGTTTTCTTGAGCAGAACAAAATAAGACTGAGATATACATGTGACCCACATGGAAAAAAATGCCAACAAATCGTAAAACACACAAAGATCTATCTCACTGCTTTACTTGTGTCGTGCACAATCTAAAAACATGTCTTGTAGTTAAGAAAAGGCCTAGGGTTTTTATTTCTTTAATTGTACATATTGTCTTTATTTCTTCATAAAATGGAATTCTTATCAATTTTAATCAATACTATATATAATATAATATCAGAAATAATCAATAAGGACAAACAATGAGTGAGGGGCAGGAGGAGAAAGAGTCTCTTTCAATTGATGATTTACTTTCTCAAATGAGTTCTTACTTCCCGGGATTGCCAAACAAAGTTATTATACTAAATAGATTAGCCCACATTCACCCTAACAAATGCTGATTTTAGATTCCCTGTGGAACACATATTACTTAAACCTTTAATTTTCATATTACTGCTGAATTGAAATTTTCAAGCTCTGTAATCCTAGAATAACCTAAGAATGAATAAAAGACTATAAGATGAAATCACATTAAATATACATTTCTTCATGTATTCTACTTAATAGGAATCTGAACATATGATACTTGGGTTGTTTCTGCACAACAATGCAAAAATATGTTTATGTTAAAAGTGATAAAACCTATCACTAGTTAGTATGGTCACTAAAACACTTCATTCTTTATTCAGGACCTACCCAACTATGAGACTTTTCCCCCTGAAAGCATAGAAACAAATTACATTAAGGCCGTACAAAGAATTTGGCCAAATTTAATTAATGTTCTATAGGTAGATTTTCCAAACATCTTTAACCAGAATGCTGAGGTTTGATGGGGTAAAGTAGACCCATATTACATGACATGAATATTTCAAAGTATTGAAACTTGATTTTTCCTAAATACCCCTAGTTGCAAACTATACCAAAATTAATATGAAAATAAATTTTAAAATAGCCATGAGTCAAAATGAATATTTTGAATGACAGCAGTTCTACTGGCTTATAATCATTTATTTAGCCCATATAAAAACCTCTTTATGATTCCATAATTGTTCATTTCTGATGCAGATAATTTATTATAAGAAAGTACATGGTACTTACCAGTTTTAGGTCACATTGTAACACAGCTCTGAGCTTATTACTCATTTTTATGTTCCCCTTCCCCTCGTACAATAGCAATTTGGAAGGGGATCAAAGTAAGATTTCTCCTCATTGAATAGGAGTTGAGATGAATCTATTCATTCATTTTACACACTTTTACAGAGTGCCTATAATGTGCCAGCCAGGGACCTGTGCTGAGAAAAATCCATAGTCCCTGCTCTCATATAGCCTACAGTCTAGTGGGGGAACAAGACTTTTAACAAATAGTCACATGAAAAAGTATCTAATTTAAAGGTGATTAAATGTTATGAAGAAAAATTATAGGGTACCATGAGCTAGAGCAGGGAGACTCTAGTTTGGGAGATCAGGGAAAGTCCTTCTGCAAACCTAACAGTTAAGGTCACAACTAAAGTAAGAATGTGAGTTGGTTAGAAAATGTCATGAAGAAATAAAGTAGACTTTGTGATTATCTTCCTCCACACCCCTTCAGCCCACAAAAAACCCTTTACACATAGTGTATTAGCCACAGGTTTGGGCTGGTATAGAGCCTGTCCTCATCTCAAGGACTGGACCCCTGATTGGTCCTATCAAATCTCTTTGCCATAGTGATTGGTTCAGAGATGGACTGGCCTAAGCCAATCAGTACATGACAGACTTCAGGTTGAAGTAATTGATTTCTAGTGGGCATGTGACCCAAGTTGGATTCATCAGAATTAATCAGGGTTTCTGTTTGAAAGTGGGAGGGAAAGAGCTATTTTCTCTTCCTGGATGTGAACAAGGACATGTAGACTGGGAGGTAGCAGCAGCCATCTCTCTACCAGGAGAAAACCCAGCTTGACAGTAAAGCCAACATACAGGAGATGGAAGAAACAGGATAATCCAGTGAAACAGAGCCCTTAATGGTATTAGGGACTGAAAACTAAACCAACCCCTGGTCCATCCAAGTTGGGGTTTTGGTTGGCTACCAAAAGCATTCTGGGGCCGGTCGAGTGGCGCGGTGGTTAAGCTCTGGCTTCGGAAGCCAGCGGCCTCGGTTCGGGTCCCACTTATGAGGGGCAGTGACACTGCCCTGAAAAAAAAAAAAGAAATCTCCAAAAGCATTCTGGTACAGGCAGAGAGGATTCTTGGCAGAGGAAATACCCTATGTGAAAACCCTGAAGCAGGAAAGAGTTAGATACTTATTGTTTCCAAAATAGATCCAATCCTTTGCTCTCTAAGAACACTAAAAAAGTTCCTGGTCAACTCCAAAGCTATGTTACACTGTTCTCTCTGCCTCTGGTATGTTTTCCACCTGCAATCTGCCTATCAAATCCTACCCATCCTTGCAAGTCCAGTTTAAGTACTTCCTCTTTCTCCACAAAGTCTTCTCTAATCATTCTTACCCATAATGATACCCCTTATCCATACTGATCCTAGCCAACATTTTTCCAATTTCAGTTTCAACATCTGCTGTATCACTCAACCTCTCCATCTAACCTGTTCTCCAGTGTAATTTTGCACCTGCATGCCTTTGCCCCATTTATTTTATATTTCCTCAACCTGGAATGAACTTCCTCTTACACCATCTATCGAAATCCTACATATCCTTCAAACATCTGTGATGCCACCTCTCTTGGAAAGCCTTCTCTAATCCCTTAGTAGGACATTAACATGTTTGTTTCTCCCATTGGATTGTCCTTTCTTGTGCACAGGGACCATCTTTTATTCAACCTTGAGTTCCCACTGCATTACTACAACAGAGACACTAGAGACAATTATTGAATGAATAAGTGAATGAATGGATGAATTAATAGATGGACAGATTTCTCTCTCTCTCTCTCTCTCTCTCTCTATATATATATATATATATATATATATACATACATACATACATACACACACACACACACATATATAAAAGAACCACATCTAATTTTTCAAATCCTCTCAGTACATAGCAGAATACACATACATAATGTAGGAACTAAATATAAATATTTATTAAATGAGAAAACTTATGAAATGCTAGAATTTCAAATAATCAGACATATGAGAATTTAAGCAAAACTCTGGATGATGTTTTTCTTTCTTTTTAAACTAGAATCTATAGAATTCCATTTAGCCACTTTACTTTTAATGCCAAGAGTTAAGCACTTTCTTTGCTTATGACATAAATCATCAGAACTATTACTAAAGTCTCTGATGTACAAAAAAAACTAAATAAATAAATAAATAAATAAATAAAGTCTCTTCTGTACAAGGATAAGGAGTTAATAGAAACCAGAAGTGTTGTTCATGTGATTAAATTTTTGTGAATGGCATTTAAATAGCGAATAGCTTCAGCTATAAAAGAACTAAAGACCAACGTTTACATCCATCTATGAAATGCTCTTTTGAAATGACAAGTAGACCTTTACATTGAGAACGTCTTTCAATGAATCAAACTGGAAACTTAATTGTTTTATTAGAATAAGTTGCCTCAGGTTTTTGTTAGGCTAAGATTTTTGGTGCCACTCACGCAATGTTTGGACGGAATATAGAGATTTTTTGAATGACAATTTGACATTATCTATCAAAATGTAAAATATGCATAACCTTTGACCCACTGAACACAACTTTAGGAACCCATCCCAAATAAAAACTCACACTAGAATACAAAATAATGTTTGATGTATGATAATATAATTATTGGTTGGAGACAAATAGCCATCAGTATGGGAATGGTTATATAAACTGAAATATTTTGATACTACACAGTACTGTACTGCTGCTAAAAAGAATGAAGTGAATCTGTGTGTATTAATATGGAAGAATGTCAATGATAAATTCTTGCAGAAATTGGGTGGTGAGTACTTGCTGTTCTCTCTGCTTCTCTCTGCTAATACAAAGGGTTTTTAAAATATCATCTAGAGTTCCACATCTGCTTAGGATCTAGGAAGCTTCTAGAGAGCACTACCCCCACCTGAAGAACAAGAAAAAGCGAGATAATCTACAAAATCATAATTTTTCTTGAATCCATTAAAGACCTGAATTCACAAGGCAATCAAATGAACTAAATCCCAACAAGTAACAAGTGACTCCAAGACAAAAAGAGAACACATGAATTTTTACTTATGAATACAGCTTCTTGCCCTGCTGAAAGTAGCTTGATGTAGGAAAAACATGAGATTTGGTATCTCCCAGGCCTTTGGCTATGGAACCATAACAGAATACTGAGCATCAGTTTCTTTATTTGTAGAGTAGAACAAGAGGGAAGGGAAAGTAATGCTTACTTTTGTGGTTGCTTATGAAAATCAAATGAGCCCAATATGAAAATGACTGGCACTGTACTTGGCCTATGAAAGACACACACTACAAATGTTCAGTGCCCTCTCTCTTCACCACTTTTCTTTTGCTACATATTCCGTTTTATGGATTTAGCCACTGTTCACAGATCTTGTTGCTATATACCACTCTTAGACTAAAACTTTGGTCCAGAAAACCATATTCCTGGTTCCCTTGCACCTGGCTAATCTTCAAACTGCTTTATCTGTCATCTTCTTGCCCTTCTGCCTCAATGCTTTAAAACATTTCTTCAGCCTTCCTTCAACTCCCATCATAACTCTGTGTGTGTGTGTGTGTGTGTGTGTGTGTGTTTACTGATGTTATTTTTTAATCCTGTTATTTTAATTATGATTAAGCTGAAGTTATTTCTCTGTCTCAGTGAATGAATGACACATGGGAATATTTCTAGGCAACAAATTGACCTATACTTAAACATTTATCATAATTCTTGACCAATTCATCTTCCTTCTTAAAACAATACTATATCTAAGCTACAAGAGAAGTCAGAGGATATCTAGCCCATCCTCCAAGATAGGCCAGTCAGCCAGTTAATGGCAGAACCAAGATTAAAACCCAGACCTCCTGCCTTACCCTGTCATTATAAAGCAGATTGACTAAGTGATTTTGAAAAATCAAATAACTATGCCCATCTCTATATTATAATTAAGATCTATAAAATGTGTAAAAATACCATGGTGAAGGATTTTATGGGTGAAAGCACTTCAAAAAAAGAAGCTCTATTAATCCAAAATTGTAGCAGCATTCATTATTATTACTGCTGTTTTTCAAACAATTGAATTGTTTTAATTAATTTTAATATTGTATTCTGGCCAAAAAAAATTTTTTTTTGTTTTTTGCTACCCCTCCCCTGGAATTTGGGCTTACCTCAGTAACCTCAATAATCTGTAAAATACAGCAGAAGTGAGATCCCGGGACTTCTGAAGCTAAGTCATAAGAAATTTTGCATCTTCTCCCTGGGTCTCTTGGAATATTCTCTCTGAATACCCTGAGCTGTCAGGTAACAAGTCCAAATTTACAACTTTGCAACAACAAAATAATCAAATTTAAAAATAGGCAAAGTACTTGAATAAACATTTCTTCAAAGAAGACATACAAATGGCCAATAAGTGCATGAAAAGGTGCTCAACATCACTAGTCATTACAAAAATGCATATAAAATCACTTCACACACATTAGGACAGTTATTATTTTAAAAAATAGAAAATAAAAAATGTTGGTGAAGACATGTAGAAATTGGAATGCTCATGATGTACAATGGTGCAACTGCTGTGGAGAACAATTTGGTGGCTCCTCAAAAGCTCAACATAGAGGGCTGTCCGAGTGGCGCATTAGTTAAGAGCTGGATTGGGACGCTAGTGGCCCCAGTTCAGATCCCACATATGAGGGCCAGTGACACTGCCCTCTACAGCTAAGATGGTGAACGACAGCTTCACCTGGAGCTGGGCTGCGCGAGTCCCGGTGACGGTATAGGTTGCTTTAAAAAAAAAAAAAAAAAAAAGCTTAGCATAAAATTGTCATGGGATGCAGCAATTCTACTCCTAAGTATACGAAATTCTGACAATTAAGTTCATGATATTGTTGCAACGATGTTACTAACCTTTTGTATTATTATTAAGATTTTATTGGGGAATTGGGGGAAAGGAACAGCGTTGGGGAATCAGGGAAGGGGAACAAACAAGCTGCTGTCCTTTTGTTATTCAGTCTAGTTGCGGAGGACATTGCTTCACTGGCCTATGTTGGTATCGTCATTGCGCTCTTCCCGGATGAGACAGATCGGTCGCCGGCCTCTGGACAGCTGCTCACCGCGACTATTGGCAGCTCACACTGTCTGCCAGCTGCTCATGCTGGTTGTCGGCCACTCACTGTAGCCTATGACAGCCCACTGCAGCAGAGGCTGCAGCTATGCCATCCCGGGGACTCACAGCAGCCCAGCTCCAGGTGGAGCTGTTGTTCACCATCTTAGCTGTAAAGGGCAGTGTCACTGGCCCCCATATGTGGGATCCAACCCAGGGTCGCTGGCATCCCAAGCCAGCTCTTAACCAATGAGCCACTCGGCCAGCCCCCTCATACATTTTTTTAAGAGGAAAGAAAAGGGGGAGGCAGTAGAAGGAGGAGGAGGAGAAGAAAAGTCCTAGTGCTAATACTTTGAGGCCATCACTGGAGAGGTCACATGTAGGTGCTCTGGTCCATCAGCCCAGCTGATCCTGATCTTTGAACCATCCCCGCAGGTGCCAAACATGTGAGTGAAGCTATCTTATTCTCTCCAAAACAGCCTAACCTCCAGCTGATTCTCTGACAGACCTCAAGCAATGTAACTTGGAACTGAAGACTTACCCATCTGAGCCTGCCCTGCTCCTTAAAATCATAGACATCATGAAGTATTGGGTTGTTGGAAAAGTCATGATGTATTTTTTTCTATGTTTTCCATTGCAAAAATGCATCATGACTTTTTCGACAAACCAATAGTTGCTGTTTTAAGCTGCCAGGTTTCTGGATAATCTGTCATACAGCAATAGACAACTAGAACACATACCCTCTACTATATGTAACTGAGTTAATAGGATGGTTCCTAAGGTGAAACTAAAAGAGTGGTATTGGTAAAGATACCACTCAGTCAAGTTTTAGGAGGTTTGGAGAAATATTTAGATGGTCTACAACACTGGTCCCCCTCACATAGGGCAAAGGTAACATAAATTGCCTTAAACATTGTATCCTAGTTTGCTGGTAAACATTCTTCACAAACAAAGGCCAAGTCAGTCATAAATTTAAAAGTTTACAGGCTGCATTTTGTTTTCATTCAAAATGAGGTTATTTTTTATTTTAAAAAATTACATGCATGGAGAAGTTCATGAAAGTAAGATTATTCCCTTTAAGGTGACTTATAGGAGACCACCAAGATGGCGCAGCAGGTAAACGCTGTGTTTACGTTCTCTCACAACCACATCAAAATTACAACTAATCTACAAAACAACCATTATTGAGAATTACCTAAAATCAAACTGAACTGAAGCCTGTCAACTAAGGACTTGCAGAAGAGGCCACCTCCAGACTGGTAGGAAGGTCAGAGATGTGGAACGGGCTGATCCCACACCTGCATGTGACCATTAAAGATCCAGAGAGCTATTTCGGCTGTGGGGGACCCCTGTCCATCCCCTAAAGGAGCGAGAGATCACAGCTCCACCCCAACCCAGGGTTCCAGTGCCATGGAGAGGAGTCCCCATAATTTCTGATTGTGAAAACCAGCAAAGATTGTGACTAAGAGGCTGAGTGCGGCTGCACTCACAGGCATTCCTCCTAAAGGGACTGCATGAGGACTTACCCACCAATGGAATCACTGGCTCTGAGCTCCAGCACTGGGGCAGCAACTGGAAAGGCATCAGGGACAAATGGTGGGGAATTGGGTTGTCTGGCTTTGGATGCAGGCTGAAGACGCAGCTTTCTCCTGGACAGGGGAGCTCACGGAGGCCATTCTTTCTTTGTTGAGCCCTACCCCTTCTAGGCGTGGGAACACAGGTGGCCGCCATTTCGGAATCTCTGCTGTTCATTAGCTAAGCCCTGGTGATTTGAGACCTGGCCCCACCCAACTTTCACACATACCCAGGCTGCTTTCAGTGGCTTTTTTGTGCAGACCGCCTGCCTTGGCTCAAGCTGTAGACTTCCTAGGGTAGCTCAAAGGTTCACGGAACTCAGACAAGCAGCATCTGGCTTGAGCATGTCCCCTACCTCTGGCTGAGCAGCCCTAAGCCGGCACTAGCAGCAGCCAGCCCTTGTTCATGGCTTGGCCTTTCAAGGTGCTTCCAAGCACAGCACGGGTGGCAGCCATCTGCAGATTTCTTTCTGGCTCCTGCTGGGTGGACCCGGGTGGGGCACAGGCTGCGGCTGAAGTAGACCTACAGAGGATCCCCTCCAAGGTGGTCCTGGGGTTGGCACCCCCAGTGGCCAGCTTCAAAACAACCCAGCTGCCTCTAAGTATGACACACCCATGGGGCAGATTGGGCAGACACCAGAGTCCTGCTGAGGCACATCCAGCTCTGTAGGGTCAGTCCACTGTAGTCAAGGCCAGTTCTCACAACCAGTGATCCCAAGGGTCAGTCCCTCACATTTAAGTGCAGTTAACAACCAAGGCTCAACTACAAGAGGAGGGCACATACAAGGGACACACCTGGAGCTCATGGTTCAGGTGACCACAAAGACTGCGCCACTGAACCCCACAGCACACCTACTACATAAGGCCACTTGACTAAGACCGGAAGACATAGCATCCCTATCAAGTACATAGAAACAAACATAGGGAGGCAGCCAAAATGGGGAGACAAAGAAACATGTCCCAAATAAAAGAACAGAACAAAGCTCTAGAAAAACAACTAAGCAAAATGGAGATAAGCAATCTGTCAGACACAGAGTTCCAAACACTGATTATAAGAATGCTCAATGATCTCAGGGAGAACTTCAACAGAGAGATGGGAAGCATAAAAATGGAGATAGAAACCATAAAAAAGAACCAGTCAGAAATAAAGGATACAATAATGGAAATGAAGAATATATTACAGGGAATCAACAGTAGATTAGATGAAGCAGATGATCCAACCAGTGATGTAGAAGATAAGGCAGGAAAAACACCCAACCAGAATAGCAAAAAGAAAAAAAGAATCCAAAAAATTGAGGAGAGTTAAGGGGTCTCCAGGACAATATCAAGCATACCAACATTCACATTATAGGGGTACCAGAAGAAGAAGAAGAGAGAGAGCAAGGAATTGAAAACTATTTGAAGAAATAATGACAGAAAACTTCCCTAATCTGGTGAAGGAAATAGATATACAAGCCCAGGAAGCACAAAGAGTCCCAAACAAGATAAACCCAAAGAGGTCAACACCAAGACACATCATAATTAAAATGCCAAAGGTTAAATACAAAGAGAAAATCTTAAAAGGAGCAAGAGAAAAGCAGTTAGTTATCTACAAGGGAGCCCCCATGAGACTATCAGCTGATTTCTCAACAGAAACTCTGCAAGCAAGAAGGGAGTGGCAGGATATATTCCAAGTGATGAAAAGCAACGACATACAACCAAGATTGCTCTACCCAGAAAGTCTGTCATTTAGAATTGAAGGACAGATAAGGAGCATCCCAGACAAGAAAAAGCTGAAGGAGTTCATCACTACCAAACCAGTGTTACAAGGACTCTTTGAGAGACTTCTTTAAGATGGGAGGGAGGTTAAGGATGGGTGAAAGGGGAAAGGATTAAGAAGTACAAATTGGTTATTATACAGTAGTCATGGGGATGTTGAGTATAGCATAAGGAATATAATGAATAATATTGTAATAACTAGATATGGTGCCAGATAGGTACTAGATCTATCAAGGTGATAGATGAGAATTGGTTTGGGGGCAGGGTGAAAAAGGTGAAGGCATTAAGAAATACAAATTGATAGTTAATACAGCATGGGGAATATAATATAATTAACAATGTTGTAAAGATCATGTAAAGCCCCTGCTGGGCACTGGATTTATCAGAGGGATCACGGCATAGACTGTGTAGATGCCTGACCAATGCACTATATACCTGAAAAGCTGAAGTAGAATAATATTGAATGTCAACTGTAACTAAACATATAGGTATACACAGTCATTGGATGTGGAGTACAACATAGGGAAGATAGTCGCTGATATTGTAACAGCTATATAAGATGTCAGAGGGGTAGTATCTTGGGGGTGGGTTATCACTTTATGAGGGGTTAAATGTCTTTGTACACCTGAAACTAATAAAAAATAAATAACTTTTGAAAAAGATCATTCCCTTTACTAAAATGACAGTGAGGAAAGTGATACTATTTTTCCACACAAAAACATTACTATTTGGTGCTACTTGAGAAGCAGAATTATGAAAGCTACTTTTTAATCCTTTGCCCTAAAATTGGAAGGTGAACCTGCTTCCCTGTGCCTGCAAACTGGGGGCTGCTCCTCAGTGCCCCCAGGAGAGAGGGATGTCTCATTCAAGGTAAAAATGAATAGTACTACTCATATACTATGCATTATAGTAGTAGTGCATTATAACAGATGTCAGGAGACATGAGTTCTTTGTTCCTTTTCACCCACCATGTAACATGGACAGGACATGTGACCTCTCTAGAAGTCAGTTTTTTCATCCATAAAAAGGGAATACTTTGGTTACCCACTGGAATCAGCAACCTAAGATATGATACTTAACATCTTGATGCCCAGGCTGCACCCCAGACCAATTACATCAGAATCTTTGTGGATAGAACTCAGTCTTCAGGATTTTTTTAAAACCCCAATGCTTTCCAATGCAAAGTCAAGGTTGAGAAGTAGTGAAATGGAGGAATAAGGCACAGAGAAATCTTTGAAGTTTCCATTCAGCTCCAAAAATTGCATAACCTATTTTCTCCACACACCAGAAAAATGGCAGTCCTCTTTTTGTGCCTAGTGCAGTCATGGATGGCTCTTAGTCTCAAGAAGCATCTGAACTGTGTTGCATCTCCAAAGCATTGGCTGCTGGATAAACTGAGCATTGTGTTTGCTTCTTGTCCATTGATTGGTTTCCACAAACTGAGAGTGTCTCCCTCTCACCATTTCCTAAGGAACAGACTTAAATATGCCCTAAAAGGAGATGAAGTAAAGACGTGCATGAAAATTCATCAGTATTAACGGCAAGGTTCAAACTGATATAACCTACCCTGCTGGCTTTATGGATGTCATCAGCATTGACAAGACTGTAGAGAATTTCTGTCTCATTTATGACACCAGGGGTAGCTTTTCCATTCATCATGTTACACCTCAGGAGGCCAAGCACAAGTTGGGAAAAGTGAGAAAGATCTTTGTGGACACAAAAGGAATCCCTTTTCTACTGACTCGTGATGCTCACACCATCTGCTATTCTGAGTCACTCATCAAGGTGAATGACACCATTCAGATTGATTTGGAAACTGGCAAGATTTACCAACTTCATCAAGTTTGACACTGGTATATGGTGACCCAAAGGGCCAATCTGAGAAGAACTGCTGTGATCACCAACAGAGACATACTGGTTCTTTTGATGTGGTTCATCTGAAAGATGTCAATGGTAATGGCTTTGCCACCTGGCTTGCTAACATTTTCACTATTGGAAAAGGCAACAAGACATGATTTCTCTACCCTAAAAGATACCCACCTCACCATTGCTGAAGAGAAAGACAAGAGACTGGGGGCCAACCAGAGCAGTGGGTGACCTCATCTCTAGGTGACATGATTGGAAGAGTCTTTGTATTTAACTAAAAATAATACAGCATAGATAGATAGATAGATAGATAGATAGATAGATAGATAGATAGATATTGAGTGAACTGATACCCAAAAACATTATCATTCCTTTAATAAATATTTATCACATGCTATGTTCCAGGCATTCTGCTTGACATTAGAGATACCAAAAGGAGTTCAGCATTTTAGATAAAGAGGGGGGAGGGGTGGAAGGGATATCAAAAAGAAATACAGTATTCAAAAGAAGAACTGGAATGGTCAGTTATCCTTGGAGGAGGGGAAAGAGATTCAAAGAGGAAATAATTTGAGCCAAGTCTTCAAGGATAAATTGGCACTTAATAAAGTTAAGGCACATATAGTTGAGAATAAAGCAAGGACAACTCCAGTTGTCTAGCACTGTGGTGTCTAACATTTATACATAAAGTTATTGGTGGAATTAAGTGAGAACACGTTTGGTCAATTCTGTGACATCAGTGTGAACCACTTCCCTAAAAGGGCTTGGCTTATGAAGACAGAAATGGCTCAAAAGGAGTGTGATAATACAACTAATAACAGCAGATGCCATTTATGAGGTGGTACCATGGGCCAGCACTGTGCTAGGCACGTGATATTCATAAGCTCAGTGACTTCTGGTCACATAAGCAAAATGCCTCAGAATGTTCAAGGACTATAATGTGGCAGATCATTTGGATTTGTTCTATGTGCTCCTGGGTTAGACCTAGGATCAATGAGTGGAAGTCATGGAAAAGACAGATTTCAATTCAACCAAAGGAATAGCTACCAAAGAGACTATACTAGGATGGACCAAATAACATCTGGACAAAAATAAGTTTTTCACTTTTTAACACTTTAATTTTTTTTATTTTATTTTTTTTAATTTTGGGGCCAGCCAAATGGCTCATTTGGTTAAGCGCTCACTCAAGAGTGCAAGCTGAACTCTGAGCAACAGCAGTTCGAAGTCCAGTCCAAGCTGAGCTGCAGCTAAGCTGCCAACAGGTGGCAGGATGGCTCAGCTAAAAAAAAAAAAAAAAAAATTTATTGGGGAACAGTGTGTTTTTCCAGGACCCATCAGCTCCAAGTTAAATAGTTGTCTTCAATCTAGTTGTGGAGGGCGCAGTTCTTTGGTCCATGTGGGAATCCAACCGGCAACCTTTGTGTTATGAGCCTGCATTCTAATCACCTCAGCTAACCAGCTGCCCCACTTTTTAACACTTTAATACTTTCCTTTATAATAGACAACTTTTACCCCACACTACTTAGAAACTAAGAACAAAAGGCAAAGACAGAATTTAAAGAATTCTGATTCCTTAAAGTTTTATTATTCTTCTCACCCACGAATGCACCTCTTTTTTCCTACAAGACCAACAAGCGAAAAACATAGGGAGATAGAAGCTCTTGATTCATAGGTGAAACAAAACCTTAAGCAGCTCAAGCACATTGGATTCCATTGGGATTTGTGCAACAGTACATAAGGGGTTCCTCACAAAACTCTGAGATGAAAGTGGTACTTGAATCTTCTACAGTGACGGATGGCTTACTCAAGGTTTACAGTGTCCTCTTCTGGTTGTAGAGTTACACCGGTACCTAGGCTGTCGGTTCCAGGGGCAATCCCTTGCCTGGGTGGTTCTTGTTCCCTGCCACCCATCTATGGATCTACTTCCCCATTTGCTTTTTACTCTGAGCTCCTTGCTTTGACAGATGGTTTTAACTTCAAATTACAAATAATTTTCTCTCTGGGTACTGTCTCAGTCCCTAACTTATGTTTAACATTTTAGGTAATAGCCTGCCATTCATCATCTTAAGCAATTTACAGATTTAAGCCTACTGTGTGTGTGTGTGTGTGTGTGTGTGTGTGTGTAAATACATATGTCCTGTAGTACAAATAACTTCCTGCTTCATTATGGTCACACTCAACATCCTGAACCAGAGGAAGATAGAAAAGAGGAAGCCTCCAGTAAGCTGAGGATTCTCTACAATTCTATCACCACCACATGATACTTGAAGGACTCCATAATGCTACAACTCACAGAATTGTTGATGAAGGGCCTCCAAGTGTCAGGTGGATAATTGAATCAGATTACATGGAATTCTTCTCCCAAGTCTAAGAATCTGTGACTCTCTGATCATTAACTTTAGTTGAGATCAGCCTTAAGATGGGACAATTTCCCACATCTGTCTTTGAGACACAAGTTATAAATCATCATGGCTGGCTTACTGAGATCAGTGAGGAGAAGGGAATGGGAGGGTCAAAACACAAATGAAGTCATTGATTTACTATTTGGTTGCAGATAAGATTACAAAAATTAATAAGACATGATCCTATACTCAGAAAGTTCATAGTCTAGTGGAGGAAACAGCCATTCTAGACCATTTTGAAATCATATGGCAAATGAAGGAATTTTTTTAAAAATGTGTACAAAGTGTCATGGGAACACAGGGGGCACCCAGCCTATCTTGGGTAGGGTGCAGAATTTGGAAATCACCTGGAAGAAGTGATTACTAAAAGGGTTTTTAAAATAAAAGTAGATTTATAGTGGCACGTTAAAGGGAGATATCAGTATTCTGGTGCTGTATTGTGTTTGGTGGGGGAAATTCTACTTTAGGACAGAGATGTCAAGGCTGGTATGGGTGAGACATGGAAAGTACCAGGGGCCAGACCACAGCAGGCTTACATGACTTATTAGGGCATTGGGGCTTGACCTTTTTAGAAGGAGGGAGCCATTGTTGAGTCTTAAACAAGAGAATGACATGGTCAGATATGTCTTTGAGATAACTGGCTCTGGCATGGTTTTGTAGAAAGCTGACTTGGAGAGACAAGAGAGGAGACAGGGAATGATTAGGAGATTGTTATAGTAATCCAGAGAGGAGATGATAAGGGCCTGAATCTGGGTGTCAGTAATTAGGGGAGAAAATTAAGTTGAGAAATATTACATGGTGAATTCGGAGGGCTCACCAGATGGTTGGTCGTGGGGGTGTCAAAGAGTGGGGGTCAGGAACACTTCCAGGTATCTACCTAAAGTGTCATTTCCCCAGTGAGGCCTTTCCTGACCACTTTATTTATTTTTTTTTTAAGATTTTATTGGGGAATTGGGGGAGGGGAACAGCTTTGGGGAATTGGAGAAGGGGAACAGATAAGTTGCTGTTCTTTTTTTCTTCAGTCTAGTTGTGGATGATGTCGCTTCACTGGCCCATGTTGGTATTATCATTGTGCTCTTCCAGGTGAGGCAGTCGCTCGCCGGCCTCTGGACGGCCGATCACGGCAGCACTTGGCAGCTCACACTGGCTGCTGGCCGCTCACGCTGCTAAATAAATCTTAACATTTGCTAAAATACACCAAATGACAAGAACTTTATGGACTTAATCAAGATGGGGTTTAGATTATATTTGTACCTGGGGAACTATAGGATCTGCTGGTGACTGAACATAAACATTGTATCCCCTATAATCTTCAGAAGGTAAATAAATATAAAGTGAAATAAAAATGAGTATGCTTCACTCTAACTGTATCCATGCCTAAATTTCTAAAGTCACAACACCCATTGCCCTGAAATATTCCATATTGGACATGGATGCTCTGACACAATAAGTGGTAAATTAAAATTGAGGTAAGTCTTTGATACAAATTGGCTTGATAACATTGGACCCCATGGACACCCAGTTAAAATAGTTAACTTGGCCCAATATAAGTTAAAACAGGGAGATCAAGGATTCAAACTTATTATATAAAACCTAATTAATAAAGGGATGATGGTCTCCACTGCTTCTCCATTTCACAACCTAATTTTCCGAGAGAGAGCGAGAGAGCGAGAGAGAGAATGTGTGTACAGGTATACATTTCCTCATGATGGATTAATACTACCTTTATGCTGTGGTCCCATCCATCAAGTCTCCCATACCAGATATCCAATATTATTAAAATTATTGATTCTGTTCAGTCAACAACTGGTAAATATATTGTTCTTAAAGATTTGGCTATCATTCTCTTTTCAGTGACTATTTCTTTTTTTTTTTTTAATTAGTTTCAGGTGTACAACACAGTGCAATAGTTATACATTTTACCCCTCAAAGTGACAACCCCCCACCCCCAATACACCACCCCACTCCCCCCCATATCATATATATCTATTACTCTTCCTCTGACTCTCTTCCACAGTATAATCCACATCCCGTGACTATCTATATATATTCAAATACAGTAGGTATACCACCTCCGCTTTAGTAATACAGTGCAGTGATCAAACCTCTACTCCATCCATGAAATGGTCTCCCTAACAAGACCTATGATCATCTGACATTCCACAGAATATTTACAACATTATTAATTACATTCCCCAAACTGTTTTTCCTATCCCAGTAGCAATATTGTAGTTGCCTATTTTTGCTGTCTAATCCCTTCCCCTCCTCCCTCATCCCCATTCCTCTCCCAATTAGCAACCCTGATTTTTCCTCTATATCTATGAGACAGTTTCTGTTTACTTTGCTCATTCATACAGTTTTTCAGATTCCGCATATGAGTGAGATCATATGGTATTTGTCCTTCTCTGACTGACTTATTTCACTCAACATTATAGTCTCTAGGTCCATCCATATCATTGCAAATGGCACGATTTCATTCTTCCTTATAGTGGAGTAATACTCCATTGTATAAATATACCACAGTTTCTTAATCCAGTCATCTACTGACAGGTATTTTGGTTGTTTCCAAGTCTTAGCTATTGTAAATTGTGCTGCTATGAACATAGGGGTGCATAACTTTTTTTGAATAAGTGTCTTAGTTTTTTCAGGATAAATACCTAGGAGTGGAATTGCTGGGTCAAACGGTAGCTCTATTTCCAGTTCTTTGAGATACCTCCATACTGACTTCCATAGTGGCTGCACCAATCTGCAGTCCCACCAACAGTGCAGCAGGGTCCCCTTTTCCCCACAGCCCCGCCAGCACTTGTTGTTTGTTGATTTGTTGATGATAGCCATTCTGACTGGAGTGAGGTGGTATCTCATGGTGGTTTTTATTTGCATTTCCCTAATGACCAGTGAGGTTGAACTTTTTTTCATATGCCTGTTGGCCATCTGTATGTCCTCTTTAGAGAAATGTCTCTTCATATCTTCTGCCCATTTTTTAATTGGGTTGTTTGTTTTTTTGGTGTTGAGTTTCATGAGTGTTTTATAAATTTTGGATATTAACCCCTTATCAGATATATCGTTGGCAAATATATTCTCCCATTCAGTAGGCTTCCTTTTTGTTTTATTAATGGTTTCCTTTGTTGTGAAAAAACTTTTAAGTCTGATATAATCCCATATGTTCATTTTTTCTTTTACTTCCCTTGCCCGTAGGGATGTATCAGTAAAAATATTGCTCCAGGTAATGTCTGCAAATGTACTCCTATATTTTCTTTTAGGATTTTTATGGTTTCAGGTCTTACATTTAAGTCTTTAATCCATTTTGAATTTGTTCTTGTATAAGGCGTAAGGAGATGATCCAGTTTCATTTTTTTGCATGTGTCAGTCCAATATTCCCAGCACCATTTATTGAATAGACTATCTTTACTCCAGTGTAAATTCTTGCTTCCCTTGTCATAGATTAACTGTCCGTAAATGCTTGGATTTATTTCTGGGCTCTCTGTTCTGTTCCACTGATCGATGTGCCTGTTTTTATGCCAATACCAAACTGTCTTGATTACTGTGGCCTTGTAGTAGGTTTTGATGTCTGGTAGCGTGAACCCCCCGACTTTGTTTTTATTTCTCAGAATTGCCGAGGCTATTCTGGGTCTTTTATGATTCCATATAAATTTTAGGATTATATTTTCTATTTCTGTGAAAAATGCCCTTGGTAGTTTGATAGGAATTGCATTGAATCTATATATTGCTTTAGGCAGTATGGACATTTTAACTATATTAATTCTTCCTATCCATGAGCATGGTAGGTGTTTCCATTTATTTGTATCTTCTATGATTTCTTTCTTCAGTGTCCTGACCACTTTATTAACACTAAAACATCATCGGGCCGGCCGAGTGGCATGTTGGTTAAGTGCTGGCTTGGGACGCCAGAGGCCCCGGTTCAGATCCCACATATGAGGGCCAGTGACACTAACCTCTACAGTTAAGATGGTGAACAACAGCTCCACCTGGAGCTGGGCTGCTGTGAGTCCCCCGGACAGCATAGCTGCAGCCCCTGCTGCAGTGGGCTGCCATAGGCTACAGTGAGCAGCCGGCAGCCAGCGTGAGCTGCCAAGAGCCACTGTGAGCGGTGGTCCAGAGGCTGGCGACCAATCTGCCTCACCTGAGAAGAGCGCAATAATGATACCAACATGAGCCAGTGAAGCAATGTCCTCCACAACTAGACTGAAGAACAAAAGGACAGCAACTTGTCTGCTCCCCTTCCCCAATTCCCCAACGCTGTTCCCCTTCCCCAATTCCCCAATTAAATCTTTAAAAAAAAACTAGAACTTCATCCTTGCCAGCATTTTCTATCCCCTTCCCCGCTATATCTTTCTCTATAGCTCTTTTCTTTTTTTTTTTTTTTTTTTTTTTTAAGGGCAGTGTCACCAGCCCTCACATGTGGGACTGAACCGGGGCTGCTGGCTTCCTAAGCCAGCACTTAACCATGGCGCCACTCGGCCGGCCCTCTCTATAGCTCTTTTAACACTTTATGTCATTCCATTCCCATCTGCCTCTCTCCATTAGAATATATGATGTTCTTCAGGGAAGGAAGTTTTGTCTCTTTTGTTCACTGCTGCATCAGCAGTACAAGGAGCAGTGCCTGGAACCTTCTATGTGCTCAATAAGTATCTGCTGAATGAATGAATGAATGAATGAATGGTGATGGTGCTGAGAAACTGAGAAGAAGAATACAGGAAGAAGAAGAGGTCTAGAGGAAAAGATGCTGAATTCAGTTTAGGACTTTGTGAACCACTCCAGGGAAGGCCCTGTAGGAAAGATAAAGCTATGCAGAGTCTGAGAATATTAGATCTGACAGGTACCCCAGAAATGTGTCCTCTATTTGGGAAAGAAAAAAACACATCCAAAAAAGTGAAGTGCCTTGTCCATGGCAAGACAAGCACTAGCTAGATATTAGCACAACTGAGCTGTACTCCCAGGCCTCCTAGTTCCAACTCCATGCCTTTAGTGTTTATGCCTTACATTATCTGGTTTCTGCTGATCTAAGAGATGGCTAAAAAATCACTTGCCTTTGACCTTCAGCTAAATCTTAACTAAGCTGTTAAGTAATTGTTTTCTCAGGGTCCACCTGACCAATTAGTTCAGGAAAGAAAACTTTTGAGCCCAAGCTAAATATGAAAAATGTAATCATGGAGGACTCTTCTCCCCAGGGATCTTATCAAGATCCTAGTTGTGCTAGGACAATAGACATATCTGACTCTATGCCTCACACCAGGCAAGGGGTTGCCTGAACAACTCATGATTTCGTCTTTATTTGATATTTTCAAACAGAGATATAATTTACACATAGTAAAATGAACAGACATTAAGTGCAGAGGTCAATGAATTTTGACAAACATATATACCTATGTAACCACCACATCAAAAAAGATCTCCCCTGCCCTTCCAGGGGTTCAGATTTCTATCACCATTGATTAGTTTTACCAGTTAGGACACTTCATAAAAAAGAAAAAGTGCAGTATAGATTCTTCTGTGTCTATCTCCTTTTGCTCATGTCTTTTAGCATCATGTCTGTGATATTCAGCTATGTTATTTCTTTTATCAGTAGTTTCTTTCCTTCATATTGCTAAGTAGTATTCCATTGTATACTACATTTGTGTATCCATTCTTCTATTAATGGATATTTGGGTTATTTCTAATTTCTGGCTATTGCGAATAAAGCTGCTATAAATATTCTTTTTTAAATCTACTTATAGACATGTTTTCATTTCTCTTGGGTAAATACCTAGAAGTGTAATGACTGGGTCATAGGATAGTTACATGGTTAACTTTATAAAGAACTGCCAAATAGTTTTCCAAAGCAGTTTTATGATTTTACACTCCTACCAGCCACGTATATGATTTCATTTCCAAATGCTTCTGATCCTCACCAATAAAGATGTGGTCAAGCCTTTTCATTTCAGCCACAATGCATTTTTTGGTATCTTCTAACACTTTGGAACATTCTATTATTTTAGAGAATTTCATATATTTACCAAACAATTGGATATACCCATCACTCGGCTCAGTACTTATCAATGCATGACCAATCTGGTTTTATCTCCATACCCACCTATACCCTCCTCGCATATTATTTTGAAGCAAATCTCAGATATCATATCATTTCATCCATTAGTATTTCTGTATGTATCTCTAAAACATAAGGACTCTTTTTAAACCTAATTAAAATGCCATTACATTTATTTTAAAAACAGTAGTGCTTTAATATCATTAAATATTCAGTCAATGTGGAAATTTCCAATTGTCTCAACAATGTCATAAATTTTTTATGCAGTTTGTCTGCTCAAATCGGTAATCAAATAAGTATCCACATTATAATTTGTTGATATGTCTTACAAGTATCTTTTAATTTAAAGTTTCTCCCTCATTTTCTTTTATTCTTTGCAATGTTTTTATTAAATAAACTGGATTGTTTGTCCTTTAAACTTTCCAACAGATTGGATTTTGCTGATGTATTATTTAATATGTTCCTCTGTCTTCTGTATTTTTTGTAAATTTTTTTGGATCTAAGAACCTAATCATATTCAGGTTCAAATTTTTAAGCAAAACTACCTCATATTTCATATTGTGTTTTTCCATCAGGAGGCACACATGTCTGCTGCCTCTCTTTTATGTCAAAACTGTTGATGTTTAATGCCTAGTTTATTAATTCATTTTGGATTGCAATTGGTGATATTCCAATGCTATTCTGTCTCCATTTATGTGTTGAAATACTTCTGTAAAGAGAAACTTTCTTCATTCATCTACTAATTGGTTTCCCCATGGGATATTTCACATAAGAAAGGCAGAACAAATCCTTAATTCTTTTCCTTTATTTACCAATTTTTTTAAAAATAATGAGTTCTCTAGCATTCTCCAACAATGACCAATTAGTTTGGTGTTTGGAGAGATATCATTAGGATAAACTAATATATTTGAACATATTTGATGTGTTTCAATCCATTGCAGTTATTAACATTTTTATGATAATTTATTTCTATGAATCAAATAGTACTTAATCCATTGACAAATAGCTTTGAAAAGCTTTACTATGTTTTGAATGGTTTTTATTTTCAATTTCATATGTGACTGTCTTTTTCATTTAAGTAATTACATAATATAAGGCAGTCCTAAGAAGAAGCAACATCTTCCCAATAGCATCATTATTGCCTGCAATATCAAAGAGCACCCACTCTGTCCTGGCCTCTTGTGTAAACTTGTCAGGAAGAAGCATTCTCTTGCCATGGACTTAGCTTGTACTATTCTAAAATGCATCAGAGCCACCAAGAAAGCAACTTGGGCAGTATAGCAGACTACTTGTTTACCAGAGCCCTGAACCTGACTACCTGGGTTCAAATCCTGGCCCTACCTAATAAGCTTGGTGAAATTATTTTAACCTCTTCCTGCCTCATTTTCCCCACCTGTAAGACAGAATGTAGTAACAGTACCTTAAAGAAATGTTATGATGATAAATGAGCTAATAGATGCAAAGTACCATTTGACTGGCATATGGTGAGCACTCAATAAATGTGCACACTTATTACTACTCTCATCATTCAGACTGAACTTGGATTCTCTTTAGAACTCCCAGCCTGCCCATGAATGGAGGTTTGAGACCTCAGATGCCTCCTGGAGTTCTCAATCTCCAGTTTCTACTAAGAAGAAAAACACATCAAGTAAATATATGAATAAGAGACTGTTGAACCGTGTCATGCATTAACTTTCACAAGACACAAGAGTTTTTAAAAAAGAAAGCTGTGGTTCTCACTGGACATTCCTTATTTGTTTTATCATTCTTAACTCATTTTTCCTGGGGGCTTCTTATGGGAATATCTATTTTGATTAAGATTTTAAACTTTGGAAAGCATTTTCACCCACATTATCACACTTGATCCACATAATAGTCCTGGATGGAGGCAGATTTTATTATCCCCATTTGACAAACAAGGGAGCTGACAGTGACTTGCCCAAGGTCACACAGTCAATTAGAGACACAGCAGAAACCAACAGCCAGGTCTCCTGATTCTTTTACAGCAGTTTCCTGCTTTCACCATCATGACCTCATCTTCTCATCCATTGATTTATTCATTCAATGACTATTTATTGAGCATCTATTTATTTGTCAGGCACTGTTCTAGGACTAGCAAGTTATTGATGTAGCAGTGGATATAGCAACAGTGGTGAGGAGCCACACAGACAAAAATCTCTGCCTTCATGGATTTTACATCCTAGTGGGAGGAGACCAAAAACAAACAAATAAAAACAGATAGCATGTCAGATACCAATCAGTGCTATGAAAAACTATTAGGCAAATAAAGGTAATAGGGAGTGTATTGGGTAATAGGAAGGGGTTACAGCTTTAACTGACTGGCCTGGGAAGACCTCACTGAGAAGATGATATTTAAATCAAGTAAAACAGATAAGGGAGAGACCTTGCAAATATTTTGTTGGAGGAGACACCAGGCAGAGAGAAGTGGCAAGGGCAAAGGCCCTAAGAGGGAGACAGGCCTAGTAGAGTCTAAGAATACTATGAAGGTTACTACAGCTACAGTGGAGGCAGCAAGAAACAGAGTCATGTCAAGACCAAATTGTTAAGGCGAAATAATTGTAAGACCATTAATTTTTATTCTGAGTTAGATGGCATGTCATTGGAAATCATTATTTAATCCTTATCAGGAAACAAAATCCACAATAATACATGATAGCCCTAAGATAACCCAGCAATTCCAATCCTAGGTATTGGAAAAACACACATATACGAGGTCTGACAATTAAGTTCCCGAACTTGTTGCAATGATGTTGCTAACCTTTTTTAATATCAGAGGGATTATTCATTATTAATTTGTACCAACTGGACAAACAGTTAACCAAGTTTACTATTTGGAAGTGCTGAAAAGGCTGCATGAAAAAGTTAGACGACCTGAACTTTTCTCCAGCAATTCATGGCTCTTGCATCATGACAATGCTCCAGCTCACACAGCACTGTTTGGGAGGGAGTTTTTAGTGAGTAAACAAATAATTGTATACGAACACCCTCCCTACTCACCTGATCTGGCCCCCAATGACTTCTTTCTTTACCCAAAGATAAAGGTAATACTGAAAGGATGATATTTTGATGACCATTATCAAGGATAATACAATGACAGCTCTGATGGCCATTTCAGAAAAAGAGTTCCAAAATTGCTTTGAAGGGTGAACTAGGTGCTGGCATCGATGCATAGCTTCCCAAGGGGAGCCTTTTGAAGGTGACCATAGTGATATTCAGCAATGAGGTATGTAGCACTTTTTCTAGGGTGAGGTTGCCAACTTAATTGTCAGACCGCATATGCACCAAAACACATACACAAGAATGTTAGTAGCAGCATTATTCAAAATAGCCAAACACCGGATGCAACCTAAATGTCAAACAGCAGAAGAACAGATAAATAAATTTTCTTTATCAATGTTATATTCAGTGGTGTTTATTAAGTAAACAATAATAATATGGAAAAATAAAGATCTGTGATATTTACGTATGCATATATCATTATTGAGCACCTTCTATTGCAAGGCTCTATTAGCCACTCTCAAATTATATTATTGGATTACTTATTATTATTATTATTATTATTATACCACATATAGCAGATCTTTGGGGGAGGGGTCTTAGTTCTCTTGAGAAAGTGGCAGTAAGTTCATCATTCTGAGAGCAGAGGCCTAATGCTAAGTTTATTCACCCATCTGTGGTCCAATAACCACGCAATAATGATAAAAGGATCACAAGATAAACACTTCTATTTAAGTGCTAAGATCTGCAAAATGTACTCAGGCACTTAACAAGTATTTTCAATGTAGCACACCTGAATGGGATGTCTTTATCAGAAAATACAATCAATAATAGATGATAATAACTATAAGGAAATGTATGACCTTAATGTGAATTTTTTAAAATTCTAGTTGAGGGTAGCCTAGCTTTCAAAAAGATTTCACATATCCTCAACTGACTTAAAGTCAAACTTTTTAGACTATTAATAGGCCAGCTATCCATCTGGCATTTAAATCCCATCTTCTAAAAGACAAGCTGACAGTGAGTTTCTTATATTTTAAACTAAGGGATATACAGAGGAGTTTATTAATACCATACCCTCAATTAAAGTCAGACTGCATTAAGGCCAAATTACCTTAAAAATGGCATGTTTTGGTGTTATGTTCTACATCGATTTTTACATATTGTATGTGAATATTTGTAGAGGTCCATGAGATGTGTATTACAATGTCAGGGGCATTCATTCCTTAAACCAAGAGTAAGGCCACAATAGAAGAAAAACTCAGATGGGTGGGGGCAAAAACAGAAATGACTCTGGAAAATACTCAGGAGAAAACAAACACCCAGATCTTTAGCAAACCATAACCTCAACTCTCTAATTCCGACATGATAGTGGGGAACATCTGCTTACCAGTTAAATACACTACCATTTACATGAGGGAGTACATTTAATGGACAAAGCATTAAGATCACTGAAGGATGACATGTTTTGTTTGCAGTAATGTGTGACTGCACAGCCTTTCCAGCTGGCACTCATGTCCAACATACCTGAGTAGCCCTGTGAGCCAATACATCAGATTCATATTATTGCAAGCCTGTGTCTGGCAAAGAAAACAAAGCTGCTCTGGATAGTCCATGTTGTGAATTCCAGGACCACAGAGCAGGTGTAAGATTACCCTTGCAGATATTTAATGCTGAGGAGCCACAGAATCTAAAACTACAAAACCTAACAGTCTAATAATGGCTTTGAGTTTATATGGTTATTTCAATCATTATTTAAAAGAGATAGAACTAGAGAGAACTTTCCTAAACACCTTGACTAATAAATTGTCAGGGTATAAACAACAATTAGATTATGAAATGGAAATTAGCTGTTATGATCAAGCCATATGGCTAATATAATTGATTGGTTCATATTTTTAAGAAGAGGGAAAGTACAAGCCAAAGAATAACTGAACAGATTTTACAAAATTAAATAGAGGTGATATGTTCTATTTTGTTGGACAGGTTGGGATTTCTTTGTGTGTGTCAAGAACAAAGGGCGGGGGGAAACCTTTGTTATCTCTGATTTTGAATGTAAACTGTAAACAAAAAAGTTCAATGATTTGACTGACTTAAAAAATCCTCACACAAAATTTCCAGTTAAGATAGTGAAGTAGGTAAATGCTGTGCTCACCTCCTCTCAGGACCACACCAATTACAACTAAACTATAGAAAACCATCACTGAGAATCGCCTGAAGTCTGACTAAACCGAATATCTACAACTAAGGACATACAGAAGAAGCCACCTCGAGACTGGTAGGAGGGACAGGGACACGGAACAGGCTTGTCTCACACCTGCATGTGACCATTAAAAATTGAGAGGGATATCTTGGCTTTGGAAGAGCAATGGTCTCAGTCCCTCCTGGACCAGGGTTTCAGCACTGGGGAGAGAAGTCCCCATAACTTCTGGCTGTGAAAGCCAACAGAGATTGTGGTTGAGTGAGATGGAGAGAGGCTGCACTCCCAGGCTTTCCTCTTAAAGGGACCATGCACAGACTTAGTCATTGATAGACTCACTCACTCTGAACTCCAGCACTGGGGCAGCAGCTCCAAAGGCGAAAGGGACATACAAGAAGAAACTGAGTTGTCTAGCTTCAGGTTGTGGGCTGGAGAGGGAGCTTTCTCCCAGACAGAGGAACTGGCCGAAGCCATTGTTTCTTTGTTGAGCCCTCCTCCTCCCTGCATGCAGACATAGGCAGACACCATATCTGAGTCTCCATCAAACTGGCTATCACCTTTCATCAGGCCGGCCCTAGTGATTCCCCAAGACCATGCCCCACCCAATTTTCAGGCACACCCAAGCCTCTTCCAGTGGCTGTTCCATATAAACATCCTGTCTTGGCTCATGCTGTGAACTTTCCTAAAATCTCTCAAAGGTTCACAAAACCCATACAAGGAGTATCTGGCTTTGGCATGTCCCATACCTCTGGCTGAGCAGCCCTAAGCCCGGCAATAGTGACAGCTGGCCTTGGTTTGTGGCTTGGCCTCTCAAGGCACCTCCACATGTAGCACAGGTGGCAGCCATCTCTGGACTGTTTTGGGCTTATGCCAGGTGGCCCCAGGCAAGGCACAGACTACAGCTGAACTTGGCCTGCAGTGGGTCCCCTCCCAGGAGGCCCCGGCACTGGCAGGCCCAGTGACCAGCTTTGGACTGGGCCAGAGCATCACCCAGCCACCTCCAAAAGTGACACACCCAAAGGGCAGACTGGGCAGGCACCAGAGCCCTGCTAAAGCAAACCCTGCTCTGTAGGGTCAGCCCCTGCAAAACAGCTCCTCCACTGTAGTCACAACCAGTACTCATAATCAGTCAGCATGAAGGTCAGTCTCTCCCACTGATGTGCTAACAGCAATGAAGTCTCAACTACAACAGGGGGAAACACAATCGATACAAGGGACATACCTGGAGCACCTAGCTCTGGTGACCAGGGAGACTGCACCACTGGGTCCTACCCGACACCTACTACATAAGCCACTCTACTAAGATGGGGAGACATAGCAGCCCTATGTAAAAACAAACACAGGGAGGCAGCCAAAATGGGGAGACAAAGAAACATTTCCCAAATAAAAGAACAGAACAAAGCTCCAGAAAAAGAACTAAACAAAATGGAGACAAACAATCTCCAAACACAGAATTCCAGACACTGGTTATAAAGATGCTCAATGATCTCAGGGAGAACTTCAACAAAGAGATAGGAAACATAAAAATGGAGATTGAAAACATAAAAAAGAACCAGTCAGAAATAAAGACTCTAATAACTGAAATGAAGAATACATTAGAGAGAATCAACAGTAGATTAGATGAAGCAGAGGACTGAGTCAGCAATTTAGAAGATAAGGTAGCAGAAAACACCCAATCAGAACAGTAAAAAGAAAAAAGAATCCAAAAATATTAGGAGAGTTTAAGGGGCCTCTGGGACAACATTAAACGTACCAACATTTGCATCATAGGGGTACCAGAAGGAGAAGAGAGAGAGCAAGGAATTGAAAACCTATTTGGAGAAATAATAACTGAAACTTTCCCTAACCTGACAAAGGAAATAGACCTACAAGCCCAAGAAGTTCACAGGGTCCCAAACAAGATGAATCCAAAGAGGCCCACACCAAGATACCTAATTAAAATGCCAAAAGGTTAAAGACAAACAGAGAAACTTAAAAGCAGCAAGAGGACCGGCCGAGTGGCGCATTGGTTAAGAGCTGGTTTGGGGATGCCAGCGGCCCCGGTTCGGATCCCACATATGAGGGCCAGTGACACTACCCTCTACAGCTAACAACAGCTCCACCTGGAGCTGGGCTGTGTGAGCCCCGGTGATGGTGTAGGCTGCAGCCCCTGCTGCAGTGGGCTGCCATAGGCTACAGTGAGTGGCCGGCAGCCAGCGTGAGCGGCCGGCAGCCAGCATGAGCTGCCAATAGCTGCAGTGAGCGACATCCAGAGGCCGGCGACCGATCTGCCTCATCCGGGAAGAGCGCAATGACGATACCAACATGGGCCAGTGAAGCAACATCCTCTGCAACTAGACTGAAGAACAAAAAAAGACAGCAACTTGTCTGTTCCCTTTCCCCGATTCCCCAACGCTGTTCCCCTCCCTGAATTCCACAATTAAAAAAAAAAAATATTTAAAAAAAAACCAGCAAGAGAAAAGCAATTAGTTACCTACAAGGAGCTCCCATAAGACTATCAGCTGAGAAAATTTGCAGACCAGAAGGAATTGGCATGAAATAGTCAAAGTGATAAAAACCATGGACCTATAACCAAGATTACTCTACCCAGCAAAGCTATCATTTAGAATTAAAGAACAGATAAAGAGACTTCCAGACAAGACAAAGCTAAAGGAGCTCATCACCACCAAACCAGTACTACTAGAAATGTTAGAGGGACTTCTCTAAGACAAAAAAAAAAGAAAAAAAAATCAAAATTATGAATAATAAAATGACAATAACTATATATCTATCAATAAATACTTTAAATGTAAGTTGAATAAATGTTCCAATCAAAAGATAGGGTGACTGAATATATAAGAAAATAAGACCCTTACATATACTGCCTATAAGAGACTCACTTCAAATCAAAAGTCACACACAGGCAGGAAACAAAGAGATGGGAAAAAGATATTTCATGAAAATGGAAAAGAAAAAAGAAAAAAAATCTATAGTAACAATTCTTATATCAGACAAAATGACTTCAAAACAAAGTCTAGGGCCAGCCAAGTGGTGCATTGATTAAGAGCTGGCTCGGGATGCCAGCGGCCCCCGTTCGGAACCCACATATGAGGGCCAGTGACACTGCCCTCTACAGCTAACAACAGCTCCACCTGGAGCTGGGCTGCGAGCCCCAGCGATGGTGTAGGCTGCAGCCCCTGCTGCCCTGGGCTGCCATAGGCTACAGTGAGCAGTTGGCAGCCAGCGTGAGCATCCAGCAGCCAGCGTGAGCTGCCAATAGCCACAGTGAGTGACCATCCAGAGGCCGGCGACCGATCTGCCTCTTCCAGGAAGAGTGCAATGATGATACCAACATGGGCCAGTGAAGCAACGTCCTCCACAACTAGACTGAAGAACAAAAAGACAGCAACTTGTCTGTTCCCCTTCCCCGATTCCCTAACGCTATTCCCCTTCCCCAATTCCCCAATAAAATATTTTTTTTAAAAAGTCTATAACAAGTGACAAAGAGGGACCCAATAATCCCACTTATAGGTAATTATCCAAAGAAATCCAAATGCTACATCGAGGGAACAGGTGCATCCATATGTTCATTGCAGCATTATTTACAATGGCCAAGATGTGGAGGCAGCCAGGGTGTCTGTCGGTGGATGAATGGATAAAGTGGAGGTGAGATATATATATATATATATATATATATATATATATATATATATATATATATATATATATATATATATATATATATATATAAAATGGAATATTGCTTGACCATGAAGAGGAATAGATGGGTTCTCGCCATTTATGGCTGCATGGATGGACATGGAGGTTATTGTGCTGAGTGAAGTGAAAGACAGATGCAATGTGATTTCACATATATGCGAAATCAGTCTAAAGAACAAAATAAACGAACAAAACAGAAACAAACCCATAGATACAGAGGACACCTTGATGGTTGCCAGTCTGGAGGGGTTTGGGAATTAGTGAAAGGGGACGGAATTAAGAAGTACAAATTGGTTGTGACACAGTAGTCATGGGGATGCAGGGTATAGAATAAGGAATATAGTCAAAAATATTGTAATAACTATGTGTGATGTTAGATGGGCACTAGATTTATTGGTGTGATAGATGGGAGGAGGATGAAGGGAACAGGGTGAAAAAGGTGAAGGGATTAATAAATATGAACTGGTAGTTACAAAAGAGTCATAGGAATGTAAAGTACAGCATAGGGAATATAGTCGATAATATGGTCAATTACTATGTATAATACCAAGTGTGTACTAGTCAAGGGAAATCACTTCTTAAATTATACAAATGTCTAATCACTATGCTGTACACCTGAAAATATAAAATAATATTGAATGTCAACTGTAATTTAAAAATTAAAAGGGGGGGGAAGTGAAGGGGGAAAAGAGATTCAAATTTCCAGGTATAAAACAAATAAGTTGGGGATATAATGTACAACATGAGGAATATAGTGAATAATATTGTGATAGCATAGTGCAGTGTCAGATGGTTGCTGGACTTATCATTGTGATCACTTCTTTAGGTATATAAATGGTGAATAATTATTGGGTACCCCTGAAACTAATATAATATTGTATAATATGTTAGCTATATTTTAATAAAAATCTTAAAAATAAAGAAAAAGAAAAAAGTCATTTAGAAAACATGCAATATTGACAGAAAATAAAAATATTATGTAGACATATTTCCCAGAAATGATATTCAGCAAATTCATTGGCACATGCTTCCGAATTTTTTCTTATCTCTTACATAAAATGGGATCATACTTTATATTTTTTATTATTTACCAAACTGGATTAAACTGTATATATACTATTTTTTAAAAAACCTCACACAAAATGAAAAACCAAATGGAAATTTGCACATATATATGCAAAATAGATGGACATATGTGTGGGGCAAAGAAATATTAAAATGAGAAGCTATACAAATATTCACTTCTATAGTTGATAGAATGAGAAAATAGTTCTGGCTTTTCTCCTAATTTTAAAAGTACACTTTGGCATATTTGAAGTAACTCTGCAGTTACATCATGCTTTGACCATATTCTATCTGCAGCCCTCTAATAGGTGACAATTTCCTGTATTGATACTGGAGAAACTGAGATATATTTACAAGAAAACATCCCCAGGCTTGATGGAGAGATGTTTTAAGTTTCAAAGTGGCAAACTGAGTGTTCCTTTTCATAACTGAGTGTCCTGAACCCCTAATCTGAAGCTTATGCAAGGCTGTATATCTGGACTGCAACTTTCCTTCTATTAACCTCTCACCCTGAATGAAAATAAGCCCTAAGCATTCTGCACTGGAAATGTCTGTCCTTTTGGGTTTCTACTCTTTGCTTAGTTTTCATTTGGGTTTTATTGTTGTTATTGTGTTTAGTGAATTGTTGATTCTGTCCTCCTGTGTTGTCAGTTCAAAGTGCTTCAACATATATTATTTCCTTTAACTTTCACAAAGACCCTTTAAAGAAAGCAGTATTATCATTGTCCCCATTTTACAAATGAAGAAATTAAAAATCAGAGAATTCAGTGGATTTGACCTTATACTGTGTGTGACAGAAACCAGAAGACAGATCAATTCTAAGCCCTCACTCTTTTCACTGAGCCATATGCAAAGAGAAATTTGTTCATTGCTTTTCATTGCCCTTTAAAATGGGTTTCTGGAAGGTGTAGGTGGTTAATGTTGCCACTTGGGTGGTTAAAGTGAAAGTGGTTTATTTTTTTAAGTCGTTCACACCGAGCAGGGAGCAGAAATGTATGAACATGGGACCTTGCATTATGGATATACATAAGAATTTTTCTCAAATCATTCCAGCCAAAGCCTGTCTGACATTTTTAAATCCCCTGGCCTAACTTTGACTAGCCACTCCTCTGCCATGCTTCATATCCAATATCCTGAGTCCACTGGGTCTTATCCTGCCTGCCTGTTAGGGTAGGAGAGAGAGAGACTCTTGGGTTTGCCCTGCTGTATGCATAAAGGGAAATGGCATTTATAGTGTCTCCTATAAGCAAGGCACTGCTTTCTGTGTGACATGAAAATAACTAGTTGAAATGCTATGATCCCTCATTGTAGAACTGTGATTTATCCCCATTATCCAGGGAAGGATACTGAGGAAGGTTAAGTAATTTGCCCAAGATCTCACAGCAAATAAATGACTCAGGTAGAGGTGGGGGATGCAGAATCAGCCAGGAGGTCCCCCAGGGTCATGCTCAGGCCCATGTTGTTTTACTAGAGCTCTCCTTAGTGCTGGCCTGGACTGGGTACAAGGATCTCAGCGCAGTCACTAATGATCACAAGGCTGAGAGAGAAAGATGGAGCGTGTCGGGTCAAAAACAAACGTTTATGTTCTTTCCTTTCTCTTAAAAAGAAATCCTCTGGCCCTATAAAGTTGAACGCCTAGAGACAGAGTTGTGCGAGGGACAGGAGGGCCTCGCTGATTTTCGCGGGTGCCACGAGTCTAGAAGCCAGTAGGAGTCAGAGGGGGCGGTCCTTCCCCGCGTCAGGAGCTCTAGCGTCGGGCCCGGGGTCTTGTCCCCTTCCCCGGCCAGGCTCGGCAGGCTGGAGGTGAGTAGAGGCACCTGGGCAGGGCTCTGCGCGTTCCAGGCGCCTGACCCCGCAGCTGGCCCCTCGCGGCGGGACCAGACTCCGGCATCCTGACCCGCGTACCAGTTTGGCAATGGAGGGCATTCATCAGGGCATCTCACCACTTTTAGGGCCAAGTCCCTGAGAGTCTGGGCCTCTGTCCCTTCCCCTCCTGCCAGCCGCTCCTCTCCTCTAGCCCCGAGAAACCGCTCAGGCCACTTCTGCCCGAGGAAAGCTCAAGTTTGCGCAGCAAGCAGAAGGCAAAGTCAGAAATGGGGTTGGTAAACCGCCAAAGGGGAGGTCTCAGACAAAAAGTGAGGTCCACCACTTTTTATTTTAAAAAGTGTTGAAGTTTCCAGTGCACAGATTTCATCTGTGTTCTAACTCCATAATAAGAGCCAACGACCTAAGAAGACACTTCCAGGTAGGACCAGGGTAAGGCCAACCAGGACAAGTCTGATTGAAAGCTATCAAGTCTCGTAAGATAGAGATACCCTTTTTCCATGCCGGGAAACTAAGGTTTCAACAGAAGATTTCCAAAAGCTCAAGGCTGCACCTGCCTGGCACAGCCAGTGGCCCCAATCCCCTGACTCAGCCGCTCTTCTTCACGTGGGACCCTCCCCATCAATTGCTCACGTTGGGCGTCCCCACGGGCAGGCTATCAAGGGGTCGGCTTCCACCGGTCTCCCAGGATGCTTCCGGGGCTAGATGGGAAATGCTGCTCCCAGGCTAGGCCCGCCCCACCCGAATACCTTGGACCACCGTACTTTAAGGACATCGTCACTCCACTTGACAGCTTGATGGGCAGCTGGCGACAGCTCTAAACCACTGTAGCTGGCTGGGTCTGCGCACCGGAGACCCGCCCTGTGCAGTCACCAAGGGCAGCCCTAGTCCTGCCCATAAATTTCAAGAGGCAAGGAGGCTCAGATCGGAAACAGACGTGACGGGCGCACACACTTTGGAGTGCCCAAACCGGATCTCCAGCCCAGTGGGAGACCCCACACCAAGAGAGATGTGAGGAGCAATAACTACAATAGCTATCATTTACTGGCCGCTGACTCTGTGCCAAGCAAATTTTAAACGGCTTAATTTTCTTAAGCTAGCCTCTCAATAACTCAAGGACACAAGTTCTATTATTAAACCCATTTTTCAGATGAGAAAGCTGAGATGCAGAGAGGTTAATATATCAATTACCTGAGCTCCAACCAGGAAGATCCTGACATCCCGATGCTTTAATTTTATGGGCGGGGAGTGTTGATGAGGGAGGTAAAATGTGTCCTTCAGGGTTCAAATGGGCTCCCTGATCCTTCGGTTCTCTCGGGTCATCCCCCCAACAAAATGTCTGGAGGGTTTCCACGGACCCTGCTGGAGAGGGTGGGGCAATGGAGGCAGAATTCCCCTGAGGATCTGGAGCCTAGAGACACCTCATCTGGATTCTAATCTTGGCTCTAGATGTTTTAGATGTGTTACCTTGAGCAAGCTGCTTATCCACTCTCAGTTTCTGTTTCTCAGCTATAAAATAGGAATAATAATAATGCAGAATGTACATAGGCAACTCTTAAGATGCTGGTAAGGATTAAATGAAGTTAAGAGATTTACTTTTTCCTGTTATTTTCCCTTTGGTTTCTTCAGCTTAGCATGGTACCAGGGACATAGCGAATGCTCAAGATAGTTTCCTTCCTTTCTGTTTTTCCAGAAGCAGGGCAGTCTGCACCGAGTGCCTCCCAGCGCACTTTACCCACTGCCTAATGCACCCCCAGGCATGGGAACAAATAGGTGATCCTCCCTCAACCTCAGACCTGGATCAAATGAGGCTGGGGGTGGGCGGAGCATTTGGTGCACTGGTCTCGGCCTTGGGGGAGGGCATTGGGGGAGGGAAAAGTGTGGCCAAGGAAGGGAACAAGGCTGGGTCTGCAGGCTTGCTGCTCCTTCCTATTAATTAGAATAATGATGAGCTTTACACATATTAACTCAATCTTCCCAACTGTCCATTACAGCAAGACTATCACTGTTTTATGGTTGAGGAAATGGAGGCACAAAAAGGACCAGTAACTTAGCTGTGGTCACACCACCTATGAGCGTCAAAGGGAAGATTCAAACCACAGGGCTATAGAGCTTCTCACATTGGGTGAGTGGTGGCAGTGGGAGGAAAGGAGGCCAGTTACAATGTGAGTCTGCAAGATTTCCCCACAGCACCCTTGAGAGGCTTGCAGGTGACAAGGCCCTGTGTACCTGCCCGCAACCCCTAGCTACTCCTCATATTCCCCACACACTGCCTGAGGCCGCATTTTCAGGCTGCAGCTTCCTCTGGCCTTATCCCTGAACCCTGGACTTACCTTGGGCCACTTCTGAGTTTGATGCTGTTCTCATGGACCTCAATCTCAGGGCTGCCTCCATCAGCATTCTGTCACAGGCACTATTCTGTCACCAACCTGAAGACCTCTATGGATCCAGGTTCCTCAACTCTACCTGCCTGGGGCCATTTTCTCTACTTGGAGATCTCATCAAATTCCTAAGAAACCTCAGCCCTCTGCCCCCTCAATCCTATTTTCTCTCCTCTAGAGACCTTGTGGGACAGCCAGAACTGTGCAATCTCTGGGCCATTTCTTTTACATTGAAATGAAGAGAGGGTTGTACCCTGGTGACTCTGAGGCTGCAGAGAGTCCTGGGCTCCAGACCATGTATGTGGAGACAATCTGGCCCAGAAGAGAACCCAACTACCCTCAACTTCAATCCTTTTGATGCTCCCTCCCACCCCTGCACAGAACCCCAGCCCAGAACTGGATCCAATCAGCCTTGAGTGCGAGGCTCTGTTCCTGGGAACCTCTTTATCCCTCCCCTTCTGATTAAGGATGGTGGTTAAGGCTGGTGTTTCCTGGCCAGGGCTTTCCTCCCCCAGAATTGAACCTCTAAGGCTTTGCTGACCCCATCCTCACTTGCCATTCCATCAGCAACCTAGGTACTTCAAGAGCCTTTGGCCTTTCCTCTGTCCTCTTCATTAATTCATCAGTTCAGTCAACAAATATGTATTTAGCCTCTATTCTGCACTGGGCTCTAGAGATTCCCCCAGCTAAAACCCAATGTTTGCCCTCTCAGGCCACCCATGTTTCCACCGATACAAGGAGAATACAGGAGTTTCTGAAGGGAAGGAAAGAGAAATCAAGGAAGGCTGCCAGGGAAGTGATCCCAAGGGTGGATAGGAGTGGGGGTGGGGCAGAGAAGCTGATGAGGCATCCCTGAATGGCCCTCTGGACTTCACTTCCAGGTGGCCTCTCTCAGGACAGCCTGTTTGTCAGAGAGACAGCGGGCGGGGCCCTGAGCGCTTTCCTGGATTATCACTTCACACGCCCCTGGGAGCCATCTGCAATTGGGCCAGCAGAGCTCTGTCCGCGACACATTCAGAGGTGGCCTGTCCCTCACCACGCCAGGGCCCAAGTATCTGAGTGACAGTGATCAACCTTTCCAAAGAACCAACCCCACTTCCGGGTGACCTGGACAGTCAGCGAGGCTGAGAAGATTTGGAGGAATGGAATAATGGGGAAGGGAAAGGCCAAGCGCAAATAGCTGTGGAGACTGCAGCCTTTAAGTTTCCCCACCACCACCACCCCCTCATTCCCGTCTTTTGGCTTATTTCCTTAACCCAGCCCTTTTGGAAACCGCAGGGAACACGCATCCCCAGATGCGCGCGGGAGGCGGTGAACTGCTCCTGGCTCCTCCTCCAGCGGCTCAGTCCCCAGCCTGGGGGAGGGCGGGGAAGGAGGAGAGCCGGCGGTGCGTCCCCCTGCGGCGGCTTTGGAGACCTGGTCCCCGCGAACCGCGGACCGCAGCTGCCTGCCCCCGCGCTGTCCTAGCAGAAACGCCTAACGCCCTCTCGCCTGGTCACCTTGTCCTCTCCATCCCACACCCTGGGGATGGGGTGGGCATCTTCCAGATGCGGAGTCCGGGGTAGAGCGCAGGGCTGAACCTGAGAAGGCAGAAGTTCGCGGGTTTGAAGCGTCGATCCCGGCAGCCCTGCCCAAAGTTGACCAGCCCAAGGGGCGGGGGGGGGGGGGGGAGGACCAAGATAGGGTCGTGACTAGTCGGCCACTTAACCCTGGACCACCTCTGCAGCCCGGCTGCCATCACTTGAGCCGCCACCTTTTTCCCCCTCAAGAGGGCCAGGGGCCTTCTTGTTTGGTTAACACCAATGTAGACCTACCCCCATGGGTGCCTCCCATATGGAGAACAGCTCCCTAGTACGGAGCCACCCTTGTCACCCGCACAAGTCTTCTGGGGTAGCTTAGCCAAGTGGCTGAGATCACGAGATTGAACTCCCGTCTGCCACTCAGAAAAAGTATTCATCACACAGCCCAGTTTATCCCCTCAGTAAAACGGAGATAATGGTAGAAGCTGAGAGTTAAATTAGTTGATATGTGGAATGTGCTTTTGACAGTACCTGGCAAACGGAAAGCGCTTAAATGTTAACTGCCCAAGATGTAACTGACCAAGATTATTTTTAAGTGGGAGGGAGGGAGAATATAATGTAACAAGGCCCCAGTGGAACCCCCATTTAAATCTCTCCTGCCTCCCAGCAAAGCCTCCTGCCCAGGGTCTCTGGCCTTGTTGTCAGAGAACTTGTCAGGCCTCTCTATCAGGGTGGGCAAACTGGTGCTGGTTGCATCGGGTGAGGGAGGGAGATTGGGACTTAGAGATCTGGGGTCTAGCCCTGCCCTCCCGAAGCTTCCACTCCTGTGTGAATATTAGCTAGCTTCCCTCTCCCTCTCCCCACACCCCAAAAGCTGCCAAACCCAGCAGGAGGCCTACAGAGGTTTGCACACAGTCTTGGCATGGGGGCGGAAACAACGAAATCACCACCTCTGTGATTCCTGCCAAAGGGCTCTTTAAATCCCCTTGCCTTCAGCCCGCTTAAGTAGTCTCCTGGTCTGGCTTGAAAGAACCAGGGTCGCAGAAGGCTGCCAGATTTACCCATCCGGACTCCGCCTGAATCCCTGAAAGGGGAAACGCTGGGCCATGCTGGGCAAGGTGTTCCCCTGGCAGGCACAGCCTGCGCCCAAGGCGGGCTTTGAGAGGCGATTAATTACCGGCTGGGAAAGCCAGAGTCCCAGCCGGGGCTGGCGTCTCGGCTGACAGAGTTCTCTCCCCAGCCGCTGAGAGGACAGGCGATTCCTAGCAACTTCTCCCAAGGAAATGGGTCCGTGTTTATCAACCGGCGCGCCCCGCCAGCACCTTTCTTTGGTAAACACTCTTTAAACAAACAGCCCATCCGCTCTGTTATTGCCAAAGCTGCTCAGAGCTTTAATAAAAGCCCAGGGAAGATCAGAACCCGCGTCCAAAGCTGCTGCTTAATCCAATGAAGGCAATTTCCGAGGATAATTGCGAACATGTTTTAATGCATATGCATGAAAAAGGATTTTTTTCCAAGAGACCGACTTTACATGCTTATGTAATTGATTGAGGCGCTGACCCGCTATTCAAAATGTTATTTGAGAACCATCAGAATGCGTAAACTTGCAAATTGCCCAGCTTGTATCTGAATTAATACCTCATTCATCATCATTATGGGTTGATAAGTTAATTTAACCATTTCATTCTGCCTTAATGAGCTATAGTTAAATTAATGCCACATAATATATGAAAGTAACATTTAAATAGAAGCACTGGGCTGAGACAAGCCGAGGCTGCTGCTATTTGGGCTGAAATAAGGTGACATAAATCTTTTCTTCATTACAGGACCCAGTCTGCTCCACCAGCAGTTATGAAGTATTTATTCATTCACTTTCTTTTGCGAAGTTGCTTTGCCAAATAACATAGGTAAATTATGTGAGCTTGTAAATAATGCCTGAGGATGTATTTATTAAAATAAGATTGGGGTGGGGGTGGAGGAATCTATATAAAGGCATTTTCTCAGCAAGATTAACAGTGCCCTAGGAAAGCCAGGGTCCCAACTACCAGCCTCCCCCAACTTAGCTCAGTGCTCATGGGACTTTGGAAGACACCAGTATCCACTCCAAAGTGTCTGCTCTGGGTTCAAACCTCAAAAGACTAGCATGCCTCTTGCCCTACTTGCAAACTGGACTATTCCCTTTCCCTTTTCCCTCCCTGGGTCTCCCTTATCTCATGGGATCACCTGGACCCTGCTTCTCCTAAGGCAGAGAATGATGAGCAAATCAATGTAAAGGAAGCCTTAAGGCATGAGGGCCATCTGCACCCCAGGA